>JAIUCV010001576.1:0-79821 GCA_026724425.1 Erythrophleum ivorense | reverse complement strand
AGAAGCCCCAAGACAGTTAAACTCCTCCGGTGTGCGTTTTTTAACGTTAGTTAATCCGAACTTTGATTGATTCATTCAGGAAGGTTTTATCTCCTATTTGAGTTATTCAAAAGACATTTTATAAAATTGGGAACCTAAATTTATAATGGAAAAGATAGTTCTCAAAAAAGAGCTAAAACGAAACTAAAACAAAAATGCCACAAAGAAGGGACAAAATGAGAATTTTTGAAATGTTATGTTTCTTGAACCTTCTTTAACTCACGCCCTACTTTTCATCATTTCTTAGACCAACCTATTCTACCCAAAAACCAGAGAAGACTCAAGGGAGGAAGGCATATAAGAACAAGGCAAAAGAGAAGGAGAACAATCAAGAAAAAGGTAAGAATTTGTTAGAATTTCCTAGCCTTCTCTTTAGGAAATTTCTTCTCCTCCTTCTCCCCTTTCTTTCTATGATTCTTTAAGAAGTTTTGGTGTTGTTTTGAGGGTAGAACACAGAGGAAAATTTCGTATTTGAGGAGAGGAAGCCAAGCCAAGTCAAGAAGATACAAAAGAAGCCAAGGAAACAACATAAATCTCACTTTTATGGTAGCTTCCTCCTCCCCCTCTCTCTTGTAGGTTTGGCCACCTTAGGAAAGTCCAAGAGGACTTGGATTTGGGCAAAACCAAGGGTGAATCCTAAGAAATTAAGTGTGGAGAATGAGAATATACAAGAAAATTAACAAAGAACCATTAGATTTCAAGATATAAAAGTTAGGGTTTCAAGTGCTCCACCAAAATTTGATCTGATACAATAATTTCTATCTTAATGAGTGTTTGGATGAGCACTTGAGATCCCTAGAAGGCTCCTCATATGCATCTTCATCAAGAAAACAAAGCAAACTCACTTAGTGCTAATATGGTCCATAGACACGGCCTTGAGGGGTTGAAGCACCAGGGGTAATTTCAATTTATTCCAAGCTTATTTTTGAGTCACATATGATAGAAGAGGATGAGAGGAAGCCTTAGAAAAATTTTAGAAACCATAGATAGTCAGATGGTATCATAGGTTCCATATATGGCTTAAAGAAGTAACACCTAGCTACCTCCTTGATTTGATTGTGTGATGACTGCAAAGACTTAAAAAGGAGTCAAGAATGATAAATGAATGAAGAGAATGGAGCAAAGATCATATTTCCATAAGGTTGCTTCATTAGCTGCATTATGGAATCATAAAAGAGTCATATGAACTACCTAGTTTTTCTAATGAATGTGTAGCCCTAGAAATTGGTTCAAGAATATAATTAGCTTCCATATGATGTGTCTAGGCCAAAAGAAACAAGCCCCACCTTATTGTGTGTGTGGTTGAGGAACAGAAATCCAATTCAAGAAGGAAAGCTTGCAATTGCAATAAAGGTAGCTCTCTCCTCTTTCTTTATCTATGAGTGTGTTCTTACCTTGTCTTTGAATGTGTGTTTATATGTTTTAAGCCCTGAAAAGTGTTCTAGCATATGCCTATATCCCATGATACCATGATGACATATTATGTTTTTAAATGATGCTTAGATGTTCGCTTTGGTTTGCTTGAGTGTGATGAAGCCAAGAACTCACTAGCCATGGTGAAGATGAGCCAAGAACCCCCAAGAATGGTTGAGACAAATATTAGTCTCCCAAGAGAAAGGCTTAGTTCAAAGCCTTTAAGAAAAAGGGTAAGGCAAGTCCAATAACCTTGAAGACAATGGGTAAGTCTAATCTACTTACTTGGCAAGCCTATGTATACTTTGTATGACATGTTCAAATGCCAAGAATGCTTCTTGAATGATCATACTTTCTATTATCTCATGCATGCATTTTTAAGACTTGAATTGCATTCTTTATATATGATTGAAAGGGAGATGAGCTATTGGCATTCTTTGAATCTCATTCCCTCTTCTTCAATGTCTTAATATGCTAGGTGGACCAAATGAGCAAAGTAATGGAAGCCACTAAGTTGGGAGATGAAAGATTGACAAAAAAGTGTCTAGTTTTGCTACCTTTGTAGCCATATGAATGGCAAGTATTGTAATCCATTATTGTATATGTTGTATGGCTTCATGAACACATGTAAATATGTATATGTGTCATGCATGTATAGGATTTGATACCATATATATGATAGAGCACATTTTGGGTATGGAATGGCAAGACTTGACATATGCATTATAGTGTATAGCTTGGGGTGGATGAGTGAGTTTGAGAAATCTGGGTTTATGCACCTTTGAGACAAGTTTAGTAGATTATTTTGGTACTTTTCCAAGTGTTCAAGTGGCCATTGTTGCCTTAGAAACCAAAATGGACCATTTAGACCCTTTATGAGACATAAAAGTGACCATTTTGTATCCCAATATCAAAATCTGACCAAATGAATGAATTTGCCCATGGAATTTGGCATGCATATAAATCATATCTAGAGATTTTTGAAAAGTTAAAGACCAGATTATTTGGAGCTCTGTGAAATTAATTATGATTTTTCAAAGTTGGTATTTTTCTACTAAACTGATACAAATACTATTCATTTGGTTAGTTGCTTAGGCTACGTCATTCGAGGGCCAAATGATGTCCAATACTCATGAAATTTTATAAGTATAAACTAGACATGATAATCTTTCTATGACCACTAAGTTCACCCCAATTGGACATCTGAGCAAGGAGATATGAATTTTTGAAGTTAGAGGATAATACTAATAATGACATTGTGGTCTAGAATTATTTTTAGCATAAAATAGACATCTGTAACTTTTCAGAATAGTATATGTGCATAATTTTGATTTTTCTAGAATTAGTTATGATTTTTCAAAGTTCAAGATAAAAATATAAAATTTCAATTTGAGGCTACACACTTTGTTTTTATGTATCCACTTCCTTTGCTCAAGTTCTAGGCTACTTCTTGAGATGGTTTTTAGTTGTATTTATGTATTTAAATATGAGAATGAGATGGATAAGTCTATATGGCCCACAGGACACCGAATAAAAATTTTATCTGTGATGTAATGCAATTTAATGGAAAATTTTAATAGTTCTTCTTGGAAATCTTATGTAATCCAAGGAGATGAGCATAGTCATAATGTGAGATGAGCTTAGTAAATATGGTGTTACATGTCTCACCCATGTCATGAGACTTTTGTTATCTCCTCACCTTTACTAAGGGACTTTTGGCATCACCTCACCCTTATGAGCCATTTCCACAATCAAATTCATTCAAAAAAATACATTGGTACCAATGCAATCTCAAGACATCAAGTGGCATGTTTTCAAGTCACATAAACACACACATGTACACAAAGACATACAGATGCACAAAAATGTAAGGAGAATGAGGTAGAGAGATACCTTTAACTTGATGCAAGCTTTACTTGGTTTGTTCCTTCCCTTTTTTGACCTCACAAGTACACCTAGGTGTTTGGATGTTCTCTTGGCCTAAACATCACAATTAGCACACAATTATGCACTTAAAGTAAGCTAAAGTAAGCTAAGACACTAAACTCACTCTTAAATACACACTTAGTCTTATAAGTGGCATAATGGTTCCATAAACAGCCTATTGAAGCAACCTTCACAATTCCAGCTCTAAGCTCCCATTTCTTTCCATTTCTAGGCCTCTTGGCCTCGTCCAAAGTCCTTGGAGCCCTCACACAAGCTCAGAATCAAGTTGCTTCACAAAGTACCATTATGGACACCATTATCTCATCTTCCAATCCATGGCTCCTAAACTTTTTCCAATAGTTTCTCCCATCTTCTAACATCATATAAAGTTCCAAACTAAGGCTAGAATAAATTAAAACACTCCCTAACTCAATGAACCTAGCTTAGCCAAACCTATGGACAAGAATGGAGTTCATGGGTTATTAATTTTTCCTTGATGGGAAAACCACTTGGGAAGGTTTCTAAGAATCTTAGGAGCTCAAAGGAACACTCAAATAGCTAAGGAAACACTCACACAGAATTAGATTTTACAAAACCCTAAAGAAGTCTACACTTTGCTATCTTTGTTTCCCTTAGTTTTTCTTGCCATATTCCTCTTCCTTATAGTCTAAAATCCTAGTTCTCCTCTTATTTTTAGACAAAAATCCTCCCCTCCTTTGCTTCTGTTCTTGGCCGAAATACACACATCCATGGAGCAAGGAGAAGAAGTAACAACAACAAGCAATTACCTTGGTTTCAAGTGTGTTTTCAAGGCTTCTTCTTCTTGGTTTGCCTCTTCTCAAAATTTTCAAACTACCCCTCTAAGTTCTAGACTAAAAACAGAATCAATCATCTCAAGAAAACCATAGAAAGAAAGAATGGAAGGAGAAAAACAAGATTGGAAGAAGGAGAAGCATGAAATTCCATAAAATTCCTCACCTTTTCCTTAATTTCTTCCTTCCTTTCTCTCCTCTTCTTGTGTGCCTAAGAGAGCTGTCCCTTTTATGTATTTTGGGCAGAAGAAAGTCATGCTATATGAGAGGAGAAAAAGGGGAGAAGTGTGTGGAAGTTTCAAGAAACTCACTTTTTTCAAAAATTTCAATTTCATCCTTCTGTAATGGCAATTTTGTTTTGGCTTTATTTTAGCTCCTTTTTTAGAACCATCTTTTTTATTATAAAATTTAGATTCCCAATTTAATAAAATACCTTTGGAATCACTCAAATCAGAGCTAAAACCTTCTTGAACAAATTCGTCAAAGTTTGGGCTCACTACTATTGGAAAACGTACATTGGAGGGGCCTTACCAGTCCCAGGGCTTCCCATGGTTTTTAAGGCCTCTGAGAACCCTGGGAAACTCAAATTTTTCATTTAAAAAGTCCTCCTATGTGTTTTTCCAAAAGTTGCACTTATTTACAAAAATGTCATTATGTTTTATCATTTTTGTCACAATTTGTTTCACCATCCTAACTCTATTTTTCTTTACATCTGAGCTTGGAATTATTATTTTTAGGAGTCTAAGACTCTACCCAAATTTTTTGGGTATTTTTTTGGCTTATTTCAACAGACTTACTTTTATATAGCTCATTTTGTCATTTTATAGAAATTACGTTCATTACATAAACTCCATCTTGCAAACATAAGTGAACTCTAAGTTTGGAATGAAAAGCAAATTCCATATCAAAAATAACTTTAAATTTGTGAGGAAAGCACCCTTCAAGATTAAGATCCTCTAGTTGATAATGACAAGGAAGTTGAACCAGTAGTTGCTGCTCAAAGATCAAGTATACAAGGGATTGCACAAAAAGACAACATGTTGCAATACATTATTAGATATCCAAATAAGGGATTATGTACCAAAACTTCATTCAAAAATAATGGTAACATCCTTGCACTCTTATCTCAAATAAAGTCCAAATCAATTGAAGAGGCACTAAATGATGATAATTGGATTATGGCCATATAAAAAGAGTTACATCAACTTGAAAGAAATAAAGTATGGGAGCTAGTAGAGTATCTAAAAGGTGCCTCCATCATTAGAACCAAATGAGTGTTTCACAACAAGCTATATAAGCAAGCTAATATTATTAGAAACAAAACTAGACTTGTGGCTCAAAGTTTTATTCCACAAGAAAGTATAGGTTTTGATGAAACTTATGCTCTAGTTGTTAAACTTGAATCAATTAGAATATTGCTAGCCTATACTTCTTTTGTGAATTTTAAGTTATATCAAATGAATGTTAAAAGTTCTTTTCTTAATGTTTTTATAAATGAAGAAGTACATGCTAAGCAACCTCTAGATTCAAGGATAAAAAGCTACCCAACCATGTTTTTAGACTTTTTAAAGCATTTTATGGTCTGAAGTAAACTCTTAGAGCTTGGTATGAAAGGTTGAATACTTTTTTCTCAGAAAATGAGTTTTTAAGAGGAAAACTTGATACTACCTGTAATATCCAGTTCTCTGAAAACAGGAGAAAACGTAAGAAATGTATCGTATAGTTTCTCCATAAACGTACAAAATTCACTGAATACAAAACAAAGTCTCTTGAAATGAATTAGTTAAGGTCCCAAAAAAATTATATAGTATTCTAGACTCCTAAAAATGAGAATCCCAAGCTCAGACAAAGAGAAAAATAGAGCTAGAATAAAGAAACGAATTTAAACGAAAGGTTGACAAAACGTAAGGGTATTTTTGTCATTTTGAGTAAATTTTGAAATACTCATAAGAGGGCTTTTTAAATGAAATTTTTAAGTTCTCCAGGGTTCTCAGAGGCCCTAAAAACCGTGGGAAGCCCCAAGACAGTTAAAACCCCTTTAGTGGACGTTTTCCAATGTCAGTTGATCCGAATTTTGACTAGTTCATTTGGTAGGATTTTTATTCCAATTTGGATGAAACCAAAAGCATTTTATGAATTAGAGGATCTAAATTTTATGATGGAAAAGATAGTTCTCAAAAAAGAGTTAAAATGAGCCTAAACAAAGTAAACAGGCACGTAAGGGCAAAATAGTCATTTTGAAAAATTGTAAAAGAGGCTTCTTAAGTAAGATTACACCTCATCATCTTCTCCAAGCTTCCATTTGTAGAAAAATGAGCAGCCATGGTGTGACATTAAGAGGGGAGAGAGAAGAAATGTAAGATTTCATTTAAATAAGTAAACGTCCCCGTTTCATCCCACACCAATTAGGAAAGTTGTTCCTCTCTCTAAGAGCTCTTTAATGGTGGTTTTCTTTCTTGAAAACTTGAATATTTAGGTCTGACCCAAGTCAAAAAGGAACTTTTTTCAAGAAATCAATCAATGAAAAATAATCTACACGAAGAGAGCTCCGTTTTAAGGTAATACTTTACTTGAAACACTTGTAAAATCTTGTATTTTCAAGTCATTTAAGCTTTGGTCTAGAGAGAGAAAGTGAGGAGAAGAGTTTTTCTTTATGTGTTCGTGATGAAACCAAAGGTTATGGAATGTGAGGATTAAGAATATACAACTAGAATTGAAAAGAGAGCTTTAGAATGCAAGTTATGGAATTTAGGGATTTGGTTGCACCTAGGCTAAGATGAAGCTTCCTAGTAGTAATTTAAGTTGTCTAAGAGTATATATGAGTTCCTAAGACACCAAGAGAGCCTCCCACATGCTTCTCCCATCAAATAAATTAAAATAACTTCATTGGTGCCATATGGAAGCATAGCCTCAGCCTAGAAGAGTTCATTCACCTAGGGAGTGTTTTAATTCCTTCCAAGTTTAGTTTTGCATCATGTATGATGGGAGAGCATGAGAGGAAGCCTTAGAAAAATTTTAGAAACCATAGAAAGTGAGATGGCCTTATATGTTCCATAATATGGCTTAAAGAAGCAACACCTAGTTAGGCTCCTTGAATTGATTTTGTGATGACTCCAAGAGGTTTAAATGGAGTCAAGAATTATAAATAGATTGAGAGAATGGAGCCAAGATGATATTTTTCTAAGGTTGCTTCATTAAGTGCATTATAGAAGCATAAAAGAGCCTTATGAGTCACCTAGCTTTCCTAGTGAATATATGGCCTTAAAATTTGATTCAAGAGTGTAATTAGCTTCCAAATAATGTGTCTATGCCAAGAGGAATGATCTCCACCCCATTGGGTGTATGAAGTCAAGGAAGAGGACTCAAGACTCAAGGAAAAATTATGTAAATGCAAGTAAGGTAGCTCTCTCCACCTTCTCTCATGTATGAATGTGTGCTTACATTGTCTTTAGATGTATGTGAAAAGATTCTAGCATAATTTTATATGCCATGGTACCATGATGATGTTTTATGCATTCAAATAATGTTTTATATGCTTGTCTTGGTTTGCTTAAGTGTGAAAAAGCTAAGAACTCTCTAGCCATGGTAAGAATAAGCTAAGAACCCTAGAACATGGTTGAGACAAAGTAAAGAGCCTCCCAAGAGTGAGGCTGACTCCCAAGAGTAAGGTTGAGTCAATACCTCTTAAAGAAAATGGATGAGACAAGTCCAAAATCTATAAGTGAATGGGTGAGGCTAGTCCACTCACTTGGCAAGCCTATGTATGCTATGTATGACTTGATCATATGTCAAGAATATTTCTTGAATGCTCACATATGTCAATATGCCTATGTATGCATTTTCAAGACTTATATTGCATACTTTATGTGTGATTGAAAAGGAGATGAGCTATAGGGATTCTTTAAATCTCATACCCTCCTCTCCAATGTCTTAACATGCTAGGTGGAGCAATTGAGTAAGGTAATGGAAGCCACCAAGCCTAGAAGAAGGAGATTGACCTCAAAGTGTATGAAAATGCCTAGTTTTGCTTCTTTTATAGCTATACACATGGCATATGATGTAATCCTATGATGACATTGTTATATAATCATTTAGACATGTGCAAATACCCATATTTTGATGTATGAATGAGATTTGATGTCAAATGTATGAGATAACATGATTTGGGTATTGAATGGCTAGAGCTAGTATATGCAATCTTGTGTATATCATGGGGTGGATGAGTGAGTTTGAGAAATATGGGTTTGTGCCCCCTTAAGACAAGTTTAAAATGTCATTTTGGGGCATTCTCATGTGCTCAAGTTGTAACACCATAACTTCTAACTCATTTGATTCTATTTATAAGTTTTGTATTATCAATCCCACAAGATCATATGAAAAGGGGATGAAAATAATAAACTTTTTCCGTGTTGCGCTATGTAAAAAAATTCAATTTGGTGTCATGTGGACTGTGTGAGCTCATACTATACTTTCTCATTTTTAATTTCATTATTACAACTCATTTGTATCACAAAAACATGCCTACAACCCATGGAAACCGAAATGGAGCTCAAAATAAACAAGCACATTTTTTACCAGATTTGCTTCATTTTCTGACCCAACTTTGGAAAATCATAACTAAATCTAAACAATTCAAAATTATGCAATCTTTATCATTATGGAAACCTTAGGATGTCTACTTCACACTAAAAATACATCAGGTCATAAAATTCATCATACAGGACGTTTAACATCCAAAAATCTACAGAGTCGCTGGCTACCTGGGCTGTTGTTCAGTTTACTGATACAAATTTCTGAAATTCATAACTAATTCTATAAAAATAGAAATCACACACATTTGGTCATTATGAAAAGCAAAAAATTTTAAATTGATATGAAAAATAATTTGAGAATGAAACAGATACGTTTAGTCAGCTGGACCCTATAGAACAGTAACCGAACTCATGGGGTGCTACTAATACTGATAGTTAACTTCAAACATGCATAACTCACTGGTCAGACCTCCAAATGAGGTAATCCCAGTGGTCACAGAAAGCTTATAACCTCTATTTTATTCATGTAAAATTTCATAAGCATTGGACACCATTTGGCCATCGGGTGACACAGAATTCAAAACTGCCAGTATAAACAGTACCCATACCAAAATCCATGAAAAATCCCAACTTTGAAAATTCATCAAATATTCTATAGGTCTCCAAAAATTATGATCTTTACCTTACCAAAAAGATCTTAATAAGAAATAATTGCATGCCAAATCTCAGATCAAGAAGAGCTCATTTAGGCAAAAAGTGATATAGGGTTACATTTGGGCCATTTTCATGCCTCTTAATGGTTCAATGATGGGCAAAATGGCTCCTATGGTTCTTGTGGCCACTTGAGCACGTGGGAATGGCCTAAAAAGACTCTCTAAACTTGTCTCAAAGGTGTGGAGACTCAAAACATAGAATTTCATTCTCCATTTCCAAGCTATGTACTAAGATGCATACACTTGAAATGCCCATCCAATACCCAAAAATTGCAATACATTCCATTTATCCACAAATTTCATACATACATCATCTATTAGGATATTTACACATGTTCCATTCATTGTGCATCAATTCTAACAAAAGATTACATCATATGCCACTCCTTTGGTTACAACATAAACAAAGTTAAAAGCTTTATAATCAAGGCTTCATCTTCTCACTCGGTGGCTTCCATTTTCTTGTTCATTGGCTCCACCTAGCATGTTAGGATATTGGAGAGGAGGGAGTGAGATTCAAGAATCTCAATAGCTCATCTCCCATTCAATCACACATAATATGTACATAGCAAGCTTTTCAAATGCATGTATGGAAAAATAGAAGTCATGGACATTTTCAAAGCAACCTTGGCATGTGAATCAATCATACAAGACATTTAAGAGTTCCTCAAGTGTTTGGATTGGCCTCACACTTCTCCTCATGGATTTTGGACTTGCCTCACCCATTCTTTAAGAGCTTTGGACTCAACCATACTCTTGGGAGCCTACTTTGCTTTTGGAAGACTCTTTGCTATGTCTCAACCAAGCTCAAGGGTTCTTGGCTCATCTTCACCAAAGGGAAGAGCTCTTGGCCTCTCCTCACTCAAGCAAACTCATACAAACATCATAGATTCATTTAAAACATAATATGGCATCAAGGATCATGGAATATAAAGACATGCTAGCATACTTTTCTTAGCTTGAAAATACATATACACACATTCTAAAACAAGCTAAACACACATCCATGCATGAGAGAAGGTGGAGAGAGCTACCTTGCACAATTTCACACACTTTTTCCTTAGCTTTCAAGCCTCCTCTTTTGGCCACACACCCACAATTTGGTGGAGATAGTTTCTCTTGGCCTAGATACAATTTATGAGAGCCAATTAGGTCTATGAAACATATTCTAAGGCTACATCACTTGATAAAACACTAGATTGCTCTATAGGCTCCATTATGGTCCATAATCACACCTAATGAAGCAACACCCATCAAATGACTTTTAGGCCTCATTCTTTCTTTTCAATTATGATTCTTGACTCCTTTTAAACCTCTTGGAATCATCACATCATTAAAACAAATGGCCTAACATCATGTTGCTTTTTTAGGTTCTAATATGGAACCTATGGCACCAATTCACTTTCTTTGAGTTCTAAATTTTTTCTAAGGCCTCTACTCATCTTCACTCATCACATATAACTCAAGAATAGCCTTAGAAAAATTTAAAACTCTCCCTAGCTATAAGAACTTGCCTAGGCCAAGACTATGGGGGGGAAGAAGAGTTCATGGCCTTCTTGATTTTTTCTTGATGGGAGACACACTTGGGAGGCTTCCTAGAGGTCTTAGGAGCTCAATCAAACACTCATATATGCTAGGGAATGCATGAATCAAATCAGTTTTTATAATCCCTTCAAATGTACTACACTTTTTCTACTTAGAGTTCATTAATTTTTTTGCAATTTCTTTGCTTTCTTAGATGGAAGGTGCATGTGGGAAGCTCTCTAGGGGTCTTAGGAGCATGTTTAAACATTCAATTAAGTTTAAGAACATTCATATAAAATCAGATTTGCAAGGGAGCATTTGGATCCCTAATGGTTCTATCTTGTCTCCTAATGCTCCTTTCTTAATTCTATTAGTTCCTTCTTAATCCTTGCCATCAAAAATCTCTAATCCCTCCACAAATTGGACAAAAATCAGCCCATAAGACTTGGGCTCATGCTGGTCAAATTCGTGCAAGAGGAAGGGGGAGGAAGGAACCACCAAAGAATGAAAGTATTACCTTGTTTTCTTGCCTTCTCTTGGTTGCTTTTCACTAAGCTAGCCTCCCCTCACCAAATCCGAAAATTTCACCTCTGTTCTGCCTTCAAAACAAATTTAAAAGCACCATCAAACCCATAGAAATAAGGAGGAGAAGGAGGAGAAGGAGGAGAAGTGACTTGCTAAGGAGAAAGCTAGATTTTCCATGGAATTTCCTACCTTTTCTTGGGTTTTTTCTCCCTCCAAGAGTGCTCCTTCTTGTGCTCCCAAGAGAACTGATTCTCCTCTCTGTTTTGGGCAGAAGAATGATGGTGAAAAATGAGGGCAAGGGAGGGCGTGAGAAAGAGAGTGTATTAAAAGCAAAAGAATTCCAAAAATTCCCATTTCGTCCCTCGTTTTTGGCATTTTCGTTTCTAATCTGTTTTAGCTCCTTTTTGAGAATCGTCTTTTCTATCATAAAATTTAGGTCCTCAATCTTATAAAATACCTTTGGAATCACTCAATTTGGAGATAAAACCTTCCCGAATAATTCGGTCAAAGTTCGGGCTCACTGCCATTGAAAAACATATACTAGAAGGGCTTCACTGGTTTCAAGGCTTCCCATAGTTTTTGGGGCCTCCGAGAACCCTGAAAAAATCAAAACTTTCATTTAAAAAGCCATCGTATGAGTTTTTCAAAAAGTGCCTATATTTTCGAAAATGCCACTGGCCTTTCGGCAAATTTATCGAATCACTCTGACCTTGATTTTTGGACAACTCAAGGCTCAAATTCTCATTTTTCATTATTTAGATTTTATTATAATTTTATTTGACCCCAATTCCTTCTCTTTCAGGGACTTCCTTTTGTATCTGGAACATTTTTTACGTTTACGGAGATACCAAACATTGCGTTTCTCACGTTTACGGAGGGACTGGATGTTACACAAGTGGTCATGGTTGCATTAGAACTTGAAATGGACCATTTGAACCCCCTATATGGCACAAAATGAGCCATTTTGCAACCTAATGTCAAGATCTGACCAAAGGAACGAATTTTCCCATGAAATTTGGCACACATGTAGATCTTATCTAGAGCTTTTTGTAAAACTAAAGACTAGATTATTTGGAGCTCTGTGGAATTAATTATGAATTTCCAAAGTTGCCATTTTCTGCTGAACTGATATAAGTACTATTCATATTATCAGAAACTTGGGTTGTGTCATTTGTGGGTCAAATGATGTCCAATTATCATGGAATTTTATAGACATAAACTAGACATGATGAGATTTTCATGGCCACTAAGATCACCCCAATTGGACCTTTGAGTATGGAGATATGAATTTTTCAAATTGGAGACAGTACCAAGGATAAGAGCTAACCTATGGTACTATTCCATCAATTTCCAGTGGCTAGTGGCCTCTGTTATGGTCTAGACTTATTTTCAGTATAACGTAGACATATTTATCTTTCTAAAATGGTATAGTGTGCCTATTTTTTATTTTTTTAGAATTAGTTATGATTTTTCAAATTTTAGGCACTGAATTTAGAAAACTAATTTGAGGCTGCACTAGTGTGTTTTGTGTATTTTCTCCCTTTGGTCAAGGTATGGACCATTTCTTGAGCTTGTTATGAGTTTTATTTATGTATTTAAATGTGAGAATGATATGGATACCGAAAGGAAATTTCTACCCATGGCGAAATGCATCTTGATTCATGACTTCCTTTGCCATTATGTTGCTTTCTATAGAATAAGCATGAAATGAGGCATGAGGATTGCATGAGTTGAGTCTTATAATTATGGTGTTACACTACCCTTTCAAGAAAAGAAATAAAAATGATTTCTTACTTGTGCAAATTTATATAGATAATATCATTTTTAGTAGTAATAATGAATCTTTATGTAAAGAATTTGCTAAGCTAATGAAAGATGAATTTGAAATGAGTATGATTGGAGAAATGAACTTTTTTTAGCATTTTAAATCAAGCAAACAAAAGAAGGAAATTTCATTTATTAAACAAAATACATAAAGAAGTTAATAAAAAATATGGATTTCAAAATTGCAAACTTATAAATACTCTAATGTGTCCCTCTTCCACTCTAAATAAATATGAGAATGGTAAAAATTTTGAATAAAAATGATATAGAGCTATGATTGAGTTGCTACTTTACTTAACTACCAGTAGACCAGATATCATGTTTAGTATCTGTAAATATGCTAGATTGCAAGCTAATTCTAAAGAATCACATATTACTACTATTACAAGTATTTTTAGATTTTTTATAAGGACTCAAAACTATGGATTTTGATACCCAAAACTAATTCTTTTAATTTAGTTAGGTATATTGATGCAAACTTTATAAGAAATAAATTAGATAGAAAATGCACTAGTAGTAGTTGTCAATTCATTGTGAACACTTTAGTCTCTTGGTTTAGCAAAAAACAAAGTTCTATAGCTCTCTTCAAAGTCGGAGTTAAGTATATAGTAGTTGGCAGCTTCTACACTCAACTCCTATAGATGAAGTAGCAATTGGAAAATTACTTTATGAGTTCCAATCACATTTTTATCTTTTGTGACAATACAAGTAATATTTGCCTCATAAAATATCTAGTTCATCATTCTCAAACAAAACATATGGAAATAAAACATCACTTTATAAAAAGCTCACATTCAATGAGGAGAGGTGGAGATAATGTATGTATAAATTGAAAATTAGCTTACTGATATATTCACTAAATCTTTAATTGAAAATAAGTTTATATCTCTTAAAATAATTAGGATTCATTAATAATATATGATGTTTTTTATGTGGCCTTTTATATGGAGTTGCATGCCTCCTCCATTTTAAATGGATGCCTCCTTCACTTAAAATAACTTAAGTAGTCACTCCATTTATGTAATATGCATTATCTATCATTTGCTAAATAAATGCTTCTTTTTGCTTTGTCTTTTATTAAATTTACTGTGTGACACATGTTTTAAAAATTGAATGAACAATTAATTCTTTGGAATTAATTGTCACAATTTCTTCAATGAAAGTCAAATTTTTTAATTGGTTTTCAAAATGGTGTGTCTTGAAGTTTTGAAATAATGATGGCTAGCATTTCCTATACTTGTATAGCATGTCTTTACTACCACTTTTATCATAAATGAACTGTCATAATTGTACCACTCTCTCAAAATCAATCATTTTCTCTTTTAAAGTGGATCCATGCCTTAACCCTAACATCGTTTATGGAAAAATGGATTAATTGATTCACATTTCATTGAAGAAAATCTCAAAGATTAAGGAAGTTCATTCCAGTTAAAGGCACCATTGACATTGAAGAGAAAGACAAAAGGTGACAAGAAGTTTTAGAAAAACTTAGACTAAAGATGCTCATAAAGAAAAAGAAAGAAAAGAAAGAAAGAAATCATCTACTTAAAATCCTTTGTCCAAGTGAAAGAGAAGTACTAAGGAAGACACAAATTGTGCTAAAGAAGAAAGACAAACATAGAAGCATCAAAGGAAATCTGTAGGCATTCATATTCATGAATCTGCATCTGGAAAACACTTATCCATACCAAAAGGAAAAGGAAAGAAAAAGATTAAGGAAAAAATGAATCAAGGAATTTATAGAGCATATGCTTCCAATTTTTCGCACTTCAGAGCATTTAGAAATTTATTTGTTAGATTTTATGAATAAACCTATTGCTATTGGGAGATGTGTTGATTTTAAAAATTAACTCTGTTGAACTACCTAATTTAGTCAAACTTTAAATCCATGAAATAGACCCTTTTGGTAATGGTAAGTGAATCAATTTATGATAATTTGGTTCAAATGTTCTACACAAATTTACACGTTATCAAGGAGGGCAAAGCATTAAGCTTGTTGATAAATGGAGAACCAGTAATTATTGGTGCCAACACCTTAAAGAAAGCTTTTAGAGTATCCTTCGTAGGAGATCCAAAATGTTTTTTTGGAGGTTAATCATGGCCTATTAAGATGAAAGCAATATTTGCTAATGCAGTTAGGTGTATAATAAAAAGAAGGGATTTAATAAAAGAAAGGAAAATCAACGCTTAGGCTATTGCTTTCCCATATCTAATGGCAACACACATTATAAGAATGACCATGTTTCTAAAAGTAAGAATGTTTGATGTGCTAACCTATAGAGATCTTTTCTAGGTATACAACCTTATGGCTTAACAAAGTATTAATGTCTATTTTTGGATGCTTAAGTATATGAATGAAGCTACACAAAGCTCTTAACAATCTACGAGTTTACCCTATGGGATGCTCCTTACCAAGATTTTCAATGATAAAAAGGTAGATTTTGAAGGATACAAGCCCAAGATCATTTCTTCATCCTATGATGCAACAATTGTTAAGTAATTCCTAAGTTGATGAAATATACATCAATAGATGGTAAAGTGGATCTAAAACTATGAAGGCTAATCCTGTGGCCTTTTGAGCAAAGATAAGATGATGATACAAGCTCTTCTTCCTTCTACAAAAGGCAAATATGTCTTAACTTCCTCTTTAAAACTAAGTCAAAAGCACATTGTTGAGAAAGCTTTTGCTATCATAATTTTAAAGAAACTTGCAACTATTAAAGAAGGTGCTAAGCATTTTTGTGGAGGATGTACGTATTGAAGAATGTCTTCATATGGAACTAGTTAAGGAAACTCTAAGATTTTGGCTTGACACTCCACCTCCTATGGAATATGTTAAAGTCCCTTCAAATTTGGATGATATGCTAGGGCACATTAGAACAAGCTCCTCCAACTCTCAAGTTCCTCTTCCTAAAGTTCTTATGCCTCTTCCATTTGAAATTGGTTATTCGAGGCATGGTTAGTCATAATGGGGCAATAAGATAGAACTTGATTTTGTGACAACAAAAGTGTATGACTCAAAATAGGGCTTTTAAAGTGATAAGCATTGCTACTATAGCATCTTCAAGATGTTGGCTACTGTAACAACTTCAGCTGCTTTCTCATTCTATGCTTATTGCTTTGATGATTCTTTGCCATTTTGTTTTTAACAAAAAAGGGGAGAATAGCATGTGTAAAATTTTAAGAGAGTTATATGCTTATCTGCTATGCATTTATCTATCTCTTTGACTCAACTCTATTAAATATTCCCTTTGCTTATTATGTTTTTGCTTTCGTGCTTTGCGCTCTTAGGCAAACTCCTTTTAAAGGATTGCAAATATTCAAGGAGAGCATATATGACTTTTACATATTTAATTTTTCAATGTTAGTTTTGTTATCATCAAAAGGGAGAGATTGTTAGCTCAAAGTTGAATAGGCTTTTAAAGTCTCATTTCATCTATAACTTTGATGATATCAAAAGCTAAAATTAACTTTATGTAAAAGTCCATTTATTTTGCCCCCATTTTAATGTTAACCATATTTTATCTAAAAGAAAATCATTAACGGACAAAAGACAAAAACCATCTATCTCTAATTTTCAAACAAGCAATTGGAACAATGGAATAAATGTACTATTCTTTCTTTATCTCTCCTTTGCAACTATCTATTCTTATATAAGATAAAATGAACACTTTTTATCTAAATCTTAATTCAAGCATTTAAAACATTTATTAAGATTAAAGAGAATGGGTTGCTCAAGAAGAATATACGATGTAGCTAGTTGTCATGTAAAAAATGAAGACAAACTTCCTTTATTCTAGTTGAAAAGCATCTGCACTTATCTTTCTATCTCTAATGGTTAGTAACAGATGTGCTGAGCAATGTAATATCTGATTTTTGTTAAATGACAAAAATGGGTATATTTTCAAAGCAAGTCCCCTGAAATTAATTAGTTAAGGTCTCAAAAAACATTTAAGTAGCATTCTAGGCTCCTAAAAATAAGAATCCCAGGCTCAGACAGAAAGAAAACTGGAGCTAGAATGAAGAAATGAAATTAAACGAAAGATTGACGAAACGTAATGGCATTTTGTAATTTTGAATAAATTTTGGAATTCACATAGGAGGGATTTAAAAAAAAAGTATTGAGTTTTTCAAGGTTCTCAGAGGCCCTAAAAATCATGGGAAGTCCTGAAATAGTTAAAACCACTCCGGTGGACGTTTTCTAATGACGGTGGACCCAAACTTTAATGGATTCATTTAGGAAGGTTTTAGCTCTGATTTGAGTAATTCCAAAGGCATTTTATTAAATTGGGAACCTAAATTTTATAATGGAAAAGAAGGTTCTCAAAAAGGAGGTAAAATGAACCGGAAACGAAAATGCCAATACGAAAGAGCAAAATTAAAACTTTTGAAAAGTCTTTCTTAACCCCCCTATATATAAGTGTCACGTCCCACCTCCTCATTCACTTAGCCACATATGTTTCTGCCCTAAATTAAAGGAAGAACCCTAAGAGTGAGGCATACCAAGAGGAGTATAAAGGAAGGAGAAATACAAGGTAGAAAGGTATGGATTTTCTTGATTTTTCATGCTTTCTCTTTAGCAAACCTCTTCTTCTCCATTTCTCCTTTCTTTCCTATGGTTTTATTGAAGTTTTTTGGATCTATTTTGAGGGAAGAATAGAGGGAAAAATTTGGATTTGAAGAGAAGAGGCCAAGGAAAGGAAGAAACAACCAAGAAAATAACAAAAAATAAGGTAAATCTTCCTTCCATGGTAGCTACCCCTTGCTCCTCTTCCTTCCTTGGTTCGTCCCACTCATGAAGCTACAAGAAGGCTTGGATCTTGGGTAGAACCAAGGGTGAATCGTAGGAAAAGGAGTGTGGAGAATAAGAATATACAAAGGGAATTAACAAACAACCATGGAAATTCAAGATAGCAAACCTAGGGTTTCTAGTGTTCCTTGTAAATTTTGATTTAGTACAATGATTCCTAGGCCTAAATGAATGTTTAAATGAGTTTTTAAGATCCCTAGAAGTCTCCACATATTTATCTTTCATTAAGAAAACAAAGAAAACTCCATGGAGGCCAAGAAGGTGCATAGTTTCAGCCTAGAGGGGTTAGGGTACCTAGGGATAGTTTCAATTTGTTCCAAGCCCATTTTTGAGTCATATATGATAAGTGAAGATGAGAGAAAGTCTTGGAAAAAATTTAGAAATCATAGAAAGTGAGATGGCCTTATATGTTCCATAATATGGCCTAAGGAAGCAACATATGGTTGGGTTCTTTGTTTTAATTGTGTAATGACTCTAAGAGGATTAAAAGGAGTCAAGAATCATATATGAAAGGAAAGAATAGAGCCTAAAACTTATTTGATGGGTGTTGCTTCATTAGGTATATTTAGAAACCATAAATGAACCATAGGACAAAGCTAGAGTTTAAGGAAGATGTATGGCCTTAGAAATGATTCCATGAACCTAATTGGCTTCCATAAACTTTGTTTAGGCCAAGAGAAATAAATCCCACATATTTGTGTGTGTGAGACCAAGAAGGGGAGTGTAATATCATAATTTCTTAGCTCATTTCATGCTATCTCTATGCCTCATATCAAGTATTTTACATAAGAGGCAAAAATAATGGCATTAAATAATGAATATTTTAGCGTTGCATTGCGTCGTGTATGAAAATTCCATTCAGTGTCACATGGATCATATGAGCTCATGCATCATATTTTCATATTTAATTTCATGGATATTGTCACATTCCGAACTTCCTGTAACTGTTAACATAACCCATATTAATTCACACAGTCAAATAGTTACACCCATTTGACACCATCACCACACAAGAGCATAAGCATTCACTTGGGTATGTGGAATTATGTCTAGTTATGGGGATTGGCATAATCTGCATTGCCGTGAGGATTAGGGATCATACACAATTTTTGTATTAGATGGAAGTGATATATATGTATATATTAATTGACTATGGCTTGCTTCTTCTTTAGATGTGAGTATATGTGGTAGATGATGTTTGATTGCATTAAGGAAATATATTCAGTCGTGGTGGAGCTAAGAAGGAAGGTTGCATGTAATGAATGGCTTGAGTAATCTAAGATGAAGACACCTCATGCTTGCTCCACCCACTTTCATATATATGTATATTAAATTATGATTTGCTAATGCCGTATTTGGTTTGACAGCAGGAGCTAAGTAGTGCTTTTAATATATATAGATTAAATGAGAGTAAGACACCTCTGCTGCCACCTAGCACATGCATTGATTCATGGAATGATGATTTGCCTTCATGCCACCTAATTAAATTGTGATTTGCTGGTGCCGTCTGTGCTGTGATAGTGGGAGTTAAATATTGCTTTAATATATAGATTAAATAAGGGTAAGATACATAGCTGCTGCCACCTAGCCACTTGCACTGAGTCATGAAATGGTAATGTGCCTGCGTGCCACCTAATAGCGGTGGGAAGCAGGAGCTGTCCATTGCATTAATTACCCTTCACTTTAACTAATTTTAGGCGGAAGGAAATAGTGGAAGGAAGGAAGGAATTTCGGACAGCCATAGGAGAGGAGAGAAGAGAAGGAAAAACCGAAGTACAAGGACTCCAAAAAGAGGTAAGCTCCAAGTTGCTCCCTTGTTCTGGACTGGGATGTTTTGGCCTTGTAGAATTAGTTGGAAAAGGATTTTGAAGCCAAAATTTTTATAACAGGTTGCCCATCCCTTATACTTGAAATCTGGAAAATTACAGAATTTTTGGAAGTAGGTAAATGAGAGAAACAACCCACTAATTCAATTTGGCTTCTGTACGGAACAGCCTGGGGCTGATTTCATAAAGAATTTTGTTAAAGGGGTAAATGTAGGAATTAGTGCATGAAATTTGGTGGAGAGGTAGCTAAGACATATCACGTCAGTTTTACAAAGTCTTAGAATTTTCTGGGTTCATTTGGTAGGATAACAAAGCCAGAAACAGCAAGGGCAGTGTACAGCGAGCTCAACTGAGGTAGTGACCAAAACAGTAGGAGTTTAGGGGCTATCCCTGGGAATTCTTGAAAACTGTTTCTGTGGCTTATAATTAACATGATGAGGGGTCACTCTACCAATTTTTATGATTTTTGGAGGTCATTTAGTGGAGGAAAGAAATTTCACAAAAACAGGTCCGAAAATGTAGTTCAATTGAGACTCTGGTAGTTTTCATTCTTTTGCTGTGTAGTGTGACTTTGCATGGAAAATGTAAGAATCCAACTTGAAAATAAGGGCTAAGAACTTAGTTTTATAGCACTGGATCACACATGGATAACTTAGGCAGTAACTAATTATGAGAAGGAAAAGAAAATGAAGATGTGATTGTTTACAATTAGGAATTCCAATAATTAATTAGCAAAAGGGATTTAGGAATTTCGTATGGGGGGATTAGTAATTTAATTGCAATGTAAATATTAACCATGACTCATTCTTAATTAGTACAATGCATGATTGAAATTTAGGAAGTCCATTGGAACAACCAGGGCCAAGGAATAACGTGACAAACGACAGTGACGAAACAGGTAGTTAACACTGTACTCACTTTGTTATTTATGTTAATGTACTGGATGAAATCCCGAAGTCCCTATGCTGTGTTTGGTTGCATGTATATCTACTAATATGACTCTTTATGAGTACCAGATTGATGTTATTGGCCAATAACCGAAGCAAGGTAGCCTAATGAATGAAAATATGCTGCTACGTAGCCTAACGATAAGAAAATGCTGCTACGTAGTCTAACGAATGAGCATGTGCTGCTATGTAGCCTAACGATAAGAAAATGCTACTACATAGCCTAACGAATGAGAATGTGCTGCTACGTAGCCTAACGATAAGAAAATGCTGCTACGTAGCCTAACGAATGTGAACATGCTGCTACCTAGATATTACATGCTCCGACACCGAAGTATGCATCTAATGTATCCTGGATAGTAATCCGTGCTATATTTATATATGTGTTTCTTGAGTACATTGTTAGCTACTGAGATTTTATCTCACCATAAATTGACTATTTTACAGGTATTAACTATGCTACGAATGGAGCCAGACAAATAGAGAATGAACAAATTGACCAATAGATTGCATATTGTCTGTAATTGGTCTTGTGAATCCTTTGAACAAGGGTTGAATGTAAAGTTTGACTCCAGTGAGAATGTAACATTGTAGTATTAATCTCTCTTTTGATTTGTATAAATATCATACATGAGATATCTACCGTAAGTTAACTGTGATGTTTATTAGGGCTACCGAACTCCCGGTACAAGTAAACTCCTATGTTTGCATTACATGAAATTGATTATGATAACCATGGGATTAGTTCTAGCACATTAGCATCATTAACTTATGGTTTTCTTGTGAAAATGATGAAGGTTGTCTAGGTATGACAATTATCTTTTTAGGTCTAGGATCTTGTTGATAGGATTTTGGACTCCACACTAAGGAAATTAAAGACCTTGTCGACAGGATCTTGGATTTCGCCTTGTAAAACGTATGACCTTGTCAACAGGGTCTTCTGTTAGTAGTACAAGATCCCTTCATATGGTAAGTTATAGTGTATGTAAAGTGTAGGTGTGACAGATATAACTCATTTTTATCACCAAAAGTGGCCTACAACTCATGGAAGGCAAAGGGAAGCATAAAACTCATTTATACATTTTCAGCCAAAATTTTTTCACTTCTGTCACAAATTTGAAAAATCATAACTAATTCTAGAAAAGTCAAAATCATACATTCTTAGTCATTCTGGAAATATAAACATGTCTACTTTATGTTAAAAATACATTCAGACCATGGAATATAACATATAAGACGTTTAACATTAAAAAAGGTCTAGAGGTCTGGCTATCTACTGATACTATCACAGGTTTTTGTAGCAAACTTCAAAAATGTCCAATTAATCCTAAAAAAATCCAATCCATGTAAATAATACCAATCTTTAGAGCTATAGATGTTAGCTAGAGGAAAAAAATAACTCTATATCAGTTTAGGCATGCCCAGACCTTGAAACTCAATCAAATATTACCTGAGATTAGTTTGAGCACTTGATACTAGGCAGGAACTTCAAAAATTCATATATCTCTCTCTAAACTTCCAAATGAGGTGCTTCTAGTTGGAAAAAGTCACTAAAAATATCTAGTCTTTTTATATAAAATTTTGTAGCAATTGGATATTATTTGACGCTTATATGACAAAAATCATTTTTAGATCAAGTAAACAGTGCATCAAACCAAAACCAAAATTTTTACCAACTTTGAAAATTTATCAAATATTTTATAAACCTCCAAAAATTCTGTTCTTTAAATTTCCAAAAAAGCTCTCAACAAGCTTTAATTACATGCCAAGTTTTAGATCAAGAAAAACTCATTTGGACAAAAAGTGGGATAGGGTTCTATTATGATCAATTTTGGCTCCATATAGGATACCAAAGTGTCCAAATGTTCTCTCTTAATTTTTGGCACCTCTTGAGCAAGTCTAAAAGCATGATTATGAATTGTATAAATTGCCTAAATGGTCCCAAACCTCATGCATCTCAATTTGGCCAGCTCACTTACATTTGTACATACTTGCATCAAACTTTCAAGAAGTACAATTTGTCATTACATTCTATCATTCACATAACATGTTCTTTCATTTCTACATCACATCTTAACATAATTACATATATTTCAAAGGTTATAAACCATATACAACAATGGATTAAAGAACCAAAAACTATGCACTTTGATGTCAAGCTCTCATTTCTTATGTGATTGGCTTCCATTCCCTTGATCTCTTAGTCTATCTATCATGTTAGATCATTGGAGAGGAGGGAATGAGATTCAAAGAATCCCAATAGCTCATCTCCCATTCAATCATACATAAAAGATGCAAAACAAGTCTTACAAATGCATGCATGCCATGTGGACATGTGCAATCATTCAAAGAGCATTCTTAGCATTTAAACAAGCCATACATAACATACAAAGGTTTGCCAAGCAAGTGGATTGGCCTCACCCAATTATTTGTGGATGTTGGACTTGCCTCACCCATTCTTTCAGAGGTTCTTGGACTCAACCATGCTCTTGGTAGTCAACTTCACTTTTAGGAGACTCTTTACTTTGTCTTAACCAATCTTAAGGGTTCTTGGCCTCACCATGCTTAAGCAAACCAAAACAAACATCATGAACATCATTTGAAAACATAATACATCATCATGGTACTATGCAGTAAGAGCTTATGCAAGAATATTTCTCATAGCTTAAAATGCACATACACGCATTCAAAGACAAGTAAAGCAAGCAATCATGCATGAGAGAAGGAGTGAGCTACCTTGGAAGCAAACACACACTTTTCTCCTCGAATCAATGCTCCCTTTCTCGACCTCACATATACAATGGTGTGGGAATGATTTCTCTTGTCCTAAACACAATTTATGGAAGCTAATTAGGTTCATGAAATTAATTCTAAGGGCACACAACTTGCTTAGATACTAACTTAACCTATAAACCCCTTTATGGTTCCAAAATACACCTAATAAAGTAACACCCATCAAATAAATTCTAGGCTCCATTCTTTCCTTCTAAATATGATTCTTGATTCCTTTTAAGCCCCTTGGAGTCATCACACAATTAAAATAAAGAGTCTAACTATATGTTATTTCTTTAAGTCATATTATGGAACATAAAGCACCAACTCATTCTCTATGGTTTCTAAATTTTTTCCAAGGCTTCTACTCATATTCATCCATCATATATGACTTAAAAATGAGTTTAGAAAAATTTAAAACTATCCCTAGCCATGCTATCCCCTCTTGCCTGAACCTATAGAAGCTTTTAGGCTTCATGGAATTTGTTTTGTTTTCTTAATGGAGGAAGCATATGGGGAGACTTCTAGAGATCTCAAGAGCCCATTCAAACACTTATTTAAGTCTAAGAATCATTGTACAAGATCATATTTTGTAAGAAACACTTGAAACCCTAGAATTTGCATCTTGAATTCCATAGTTATTTGTTAATTTTCTTTGTATATTCTTAATATTTACACCCTTTTTTCTAAGAATCACCCTTGATTCTGCCTAAAAACTAAGCCCTCCTAGGACTTCTTAAGTGGGGCGAAATGGGTGGAGAAGAGGAGCAAAGGGTAGCAACCATGGAAAAAGAAATTACCTTGTTGTTTCCTTATTTTCTCACTTGAATCTTGTCTTCTTTGAACTCCTCTCTTCA
The DNA here is from genome assembly GCA_026724425.1 of Erythrophleum ivorense. Classification (NCBI taxonomy): domain Eukaryota; kingdom Viridiplantae; phylum Streptophyta; class Magnoliopsida; order Fabales; family Fabaceae; genus Erythrophleum; species Erythrophleum ivorense. The sequence goes on along the minus strand of JAIUCV010001576.1, from coordinate 55,301 downwards.
AATCCGAATTTTTCTCTTAAAACAGATTTATAAACTTCATTTTAATCTTAAGAAACAAAGGAGAATGGAAGAGAAGAGGTTTGGAAGGAAGAAAGTATGAAAAACTACCAAAATTTTTTACCTTCAAGCCTTGATTTCTCTTCTCCTTCTTCTTCCCGCCACTCTCCTAGGGTTTCTTCTCTAGTTTGGGGCAAAAAATATGAAGTTACATGAGTAGAAGAGTGAGGCGCCATCTATTTATAGGTGGAGGAGAATGGCTTTTTCAAAAATTCTTGTTTTACCCTTCGTTTTTGGCATTTTCATTTCTAGCTCTTTTTAGCTCCTTTTTAAGAACCATCTTTTCCATTATAATGCCTTTGAAATTACTCAAATTAGAGCTAAAATCTTCCTTAATAAATCTGTCAAAGTTTAGGTACACTGATATTGGAAAATGTCCACCAGATGGGATTTAACTGTCCTGGGAGTTCCTATGATGTTTAGGGCCTTTGAGAACCCCGGAGAACTCAAAACTTTTTCTAAAAAAGCCCTCTTGTATGAATTTAAAAAATTACTCAAAATTACGAAAATGTCATTATGTTTTGTAAGTTTTCCATAAGAAATTGTTTCTTTATTCTAGTTTTATTTTTCTTTTCATCTAAGCCTAGAATTCTCATTTTTAAGAGTCTAGAATGTTACTCAAATTTTTTAGGACCTTAACTAATTCATTTCGGGGGACTTGCTTTGAAAATGCGCCTATTTTGTCGTTTAACGAAAACTAGACATTACAGGGAGAGTATTTTCAAGAGGAAAAGTGTGTGGTTGCAACAAAGGTAACTCACTCCTCCTTTTCTCGTGCATGAATGTATGCTTGACTTGTTTTTGAATGTGTATATGTGTGTTTTAAGTTATGAAAAGTATTCTAGCATGAGCTTTTATTCCATGGCACTATGATGTTACATTATGCTTTCAAATGATGTTTAATATGTTTTCTTGGGCTTGTTTGAGTATGGAGAAGCCAAAAACTCTTAGCTATGGTGAAGATGAGCTAAGAATCCTTAAAAATGGTTGAGACCAAGCAAAGTGTCTTCCAAGAATAAGGTTGAGTCAAAATCTTCTAGAGAAAATGGGTGAGGCAAGTCCAAAATCCATAAGTGAATGAGTGATACTAATCCACTTACTTGACAAGCTTATATATGCTTTATATGACTTACTTATATGCCAAGGATGTTTCTTGAATGCTCATACATTTTAATATGTCCATGCATACATTTTTAAGGTTTGTTTTGCATTCTTTATAATGATTGAAATGGGAGATGAGCTATTGGAATTCTTTGAATCTCATTCCCTCCTCTCCGATGTTCTAACGTGTTAGGTGGACTAAGTGAATAAGGTAATGGAAGCCATCAACTTGAAAGATAAGAGTATGACACCAAAGTACATAGATTTTGCTTCTTTATGGCCATATAAGTGGCAAATGTTGTAATCCATTATTGTATATGTCATATGACCTCATGAACATATGTAATTATACAAACGTATCATGTACAAATGAGATTTAATGTTATATGTATGATGTAATGCATTTTGGACATTGAGGTGCAAGACTAGCCTTATGTGTTCTTGTGTATGGCATGGGGTGAGAGAGTGATTTTTCAAATTCTAGGTTTATGCACCTTTGACACATGTTTAAAATGTCATTTTGGTGCATTCCCACGTGCCCAAGTGGTCATGGTTGCCTTAGAACTCAAAATGGACCATTTGGAGCTCTTTGGTAACACAAAATAAGCCATTTTGCAACCCAAAGTCAAGATCTGACCAAATAAACGAATTTGCTCATAAAATTTGGCACACATATAGATCTTATCTAAATATTTTTAGAAAGTCAAACACCAAATTATTTGGAGCTCTGTGGACTTAATTATGAATTTTCAAAGTTGGTAATTTTTTGCTTAACTGATACAGACACTGTTCATAGGGTTAGAAATATAGGTTATGTCATTCATGGCCCAAATAATATCTAATGCTTATGAAATTTTACAAGCATTAACTAGACATGATAAGTTTTCCGTGGCCTAGATCACCCCAATTGGACCTCTGAGCAGGGAGATATGAAATTTTGAAGTTGGAAGTCAATATCAGGGATGATAATCGATCTCTGGTACTATTCCATCAATTTTTGGTGTCTAGTAGTCCCTGTTGAGATCTATATATATTTTTAGCATAAATTAGACATCTGTAGCTTTCTATATTGGTAAAAAATGCATCATTTTGATTTTTTTAGAATTAGCTATAATTTTTCAAATTTTATAACAGTAAACTAAGATTTCTAGCTAAGGCTACACTCTTGCATTTCATATAATCCCTTCACTTGCACAAGTTCTTGGCCATTTACTTGGATGGTTTTTAGTTGTATTGTGTAATTAAATATAAGAATGAGTTAAATGAGTTCATATGGTCAACGGGACACCGATTAAAGAATTCATACACTACGCAACCAAAAAATATTCACTATTCTAATGCCATTTCCTTGTTCTCTTGAGAAGTGCATGGCATGAGACATAAAATTTACATGAGAAAGACTAGAGAGTTATAAGAAATCTCAAATAAACTAGGTAGAGTAAGATTTGTAGCTAGTGGCATAACCTAAATTATCTCCCTTGAAAATGGATTTCAATATTTAAAAGAAACCTTCTAAGTGTGAGATGAACCTAAAAACTACCTAATTAAAGGAGATTTTGATTTAATTAAACTAAAATTAGATTGAAATAAAGTTTCTAACTACTAACTAAGTGTATGAATTAAGAAGCAACTAATAGACATGTGACTAACCTTAGATTCATCCTTTAATATCCACTATACTTATCCTAATTTAATTATTATTGGTTATAGTCTAAGAGTCCTTATTTATGTTCATAGCAATATATCTTGAGTTACCACACAAGATTCAAAGATTAAGAATTTAATGTTGAATTGAAATCTTAACTCCACATTAAATCAATAATTCTTGTCATTAGAATCGATTAACAGTAAATTTGAATGATTAATCCATCAATTTAACCTCTAAATTATCATCTTAGGATGTTCAATTAACCAATTAAACTCCAAGGAGACCTCAAATTAGACATTCAAGCAAACAATTTCTCACATGTATTTTATCAAACACCTTGACTGCATACATAGATAATTGAAGGTCAATGAAAAATTCAACTCTTAAATCAATCTATTAATCATTAATTACTTTTCTAATTAATATCTAACTAGCTATCAATTACAAACCACACCTTAGTCAATTACAAACTTAACTAAGTGAGTAATTAACAAGAAATAGTGTAGAAAGAGAGGAAAAATACATGCAGAAATCTTAGTCAAAATCCCTTACTAATTTTCATAGATTCAAGCTTCCATCCAAGGTTTGCATCCAAGCTAGCCACCGAAATCAATTAAGCTTCCATGGAGTGGAGAATAATGGAGGAGAATGGAGGAATGAGTCATGGCTTCATGGATGGAGAATGGAGTGTGAATGGAGAGTATGAGTGGATGATGGAATGGACACATTGATGCCTCTTCTCACTATTCTACCCAAGCTTATTCTTATTCCCCTCCTCACGTGCTTATTCATTTTCTTTTAATGATAACGTGTTCTGCTGCCCGTGCTTCTTACTTTATGCCTCTTAATCCACGTAAGCCCACAAGTATATGATTATTTTCTCCATTCATTCCCTTCAACTCGTGGCCTCCTCCTGACCACGTTCTGCCCGTGTGTGTTGAATAAGTGGAGCTATGCCTAAGAGGAGTGACGTGGTATATATGTAGCTGCTTCTTCACATGCTTATGTGTGTTACTTCCAGCCGTGCAAGCTTCGTGAGATGAGAGATGGATCTACTAGTATGAGAACTGTCTATGCAAGCTGCTGCGTTTATGGTGAACTCGTGCCTTGTATATGCTTCTTCTGCACTTCTTATCGGGTTTTATCTCCAACCTAGCCTAGTGTACTCATGGTAAAGCTCATGCATCATGCCAACGTCAACTTCTACTCTCCAAAACAGCCATGAAGTATGTGTGGCAGCTTGTGTGAAGTGAGCTGTGTTGCTACGGTTGAGTGTGTGCTGTTTGTGAGTGTAGAACCCATGCTTCTCTCAATGTGACATGAGTGTGTACATCCACATGATAGCCTGAGTATGTTAAGCTCCCATGATTCAACCATGTATGGGTGAATGCTTTTGCATTGTTTTGCCCCCACGTCTAAAAACCTATAAGTCCTCTTCTTTCCCAGCTTTATCTCCCACGTGAGCTGATCCTCTAGTGTCTCTCATTCATGTGTCTGTGTGTGTAATAGAGTGCCAACGTGGTTAGACATGTGAGAGCTCATGTGTGCAGCTTGGTGAGTGGATGGCTGCTGGACGTGTGATGTGTATGGAGTGCGTGTGTGACGTGTCAAATGAATGGAGTATATGACATGGTTGGTTTTGCTTGTGTGTATATCTTGGACCCGTGTGTGGATGCATGCTACGTGGAGCTGCTATGTTCTATTCATTTCATGCATGTGTGGGTCCATGTGTGATTCCAAGTGAGGTGCTACATGTGAGTGTGTTGAATGTGCATGATTCTCTTCATGAATGAATATGTAAGAGTGTTGTGCTGTCCATATCATCCTTCATTCTCCCATTTTTCCTTTTTTTTATTTTCCAAAATTTCATTAAAACTGTGAACCATTTATTCCTTTTCTCAAGTTGCACACATGTAGCCTTCATCTTTTCTCCAATTTAATTTTCCCATTCTAAATTTCATTTGCCCATCAAAATCTGCAAAAAATTAATAGACAAAATTAAGTAGGAAAATTTACAAAATTATTCAAAAGAAATTTATGCATTAAAATTCAATAATTTGGCAAATAAATTCCTAGAGTGAAAAAATACCAATAAAATCAAATATTAAGTAATAAAACTCATTAAACCATAGTCATTTATCAAAATGTCCAAATTAAAAGAATAAAATATATAAAAATATCCTTTATCAGCTAGCAATTGGTAAAGAGATATAAATGCATTGAAGTCTTAAGAGCAAATTATCAAACACAATTTATTTAAGCACTTAAGAGCATTTATTTCTCAAGATAAACATTATGAATCTCTAGTGTATTATCTTTTAAGAAGTATTTATTAGGCTTAATGTAATCCTTAGATAAAGGGTGAAAATTTTCTCAGTATTATGTTTGTAACTCTCTGGATGTGAGAGTGAGTTGAGAGTAAATTGTAGAAAGCTCTCTATGAAAAGTTTAAGATGAGCTTATGAAAACTTGTGTTTAAGGTGAGCACATAAAACCTGCAAATTATATTCATTGTCTATGATTGAAGAAAAATCCCTTAGGTTTTAAAGGGATTGGATGTAACCTTGAGGGGCTAAACCAAAACAAGATTGGTATTGTGTTTCTTGTCTTCCTATATCTCTTTTTATTAGTTTTGCATTTAGCTAACTATACTTTTAAAGGATCTTCCACTTGCTTGCTATAACTCACCCAACTTTCTTTTTGCTTTCTGTTTGCTTGCTACAATTTGAGCCTCCTCCACTTTTGTGTTTGCAAAAATTTATATTATTTACTATTTTTGCACACCACTTCTATTCTCCCTTTTAAGTGTGCTTATTAGAGATATCTTTCATCTTTTTTCCCCCCCAAAATTTTCAAATTTTAAGTATAAAATGCTTTCAATTACTAGATTTTTTTTCACTTCCAGACTCCAAATGTAATCTCTCACTTTTAGACTCCACAAGCGACTACTCAACGACATATCATTGATTTCTATTTTCTGTCTCCATTGGTTAATAACTTTTATAACTTGGGTTTTATTATTTCAATTGTTTGCAATGTCTAAATTGCTAAAGAGATAATGTTGGCAAGTCATTATACCTTTTAGATTGGGTTGTAAGTCAAATTGCTTATAGGTCTCATGGAATTTTTAAAATCCATTTTCTCGAATTTTGTTTCTATTTAGTACCCCAAGATTCAAAGATTTAAATAATGAATGTACCATTTGTTGAGAATATTTAAGGGTTTTGTTATTGGATTGTTGAATAAAAGAAAATTATAGCTACTATTTTATCTAGAAGAATGAAATATTTCCTAAATGATTTTAGCTTGATTTTTTGTTCTCTTTATTTTTTGTTTATTTTACTATACTACCTTTAGAGCTATTAGTGTGTAGCTACTTCTAGAAAAAGGAACCAAGGTAGAGTGTAAGGATGAAGATGGTGCAATTCCTTTACATGATGCTTGTGCAAGAGGTAATACATATTTATTTTCTAAGTATTGCTTTGACTTGTTTCATAGGATGAAGAGGACTTTACCATTTTTTTTATTATTCTTAAAGTTATTGAAGTTATTGGTTTTATCACAACATATATGTACTAGATTTTGAGTGCTAGGCTTATTTAGTACATCTTTTATTGGTGATTTAGGATAGCTTATTTGTGCTTTCTAGGTTCTCTCAAATTGCTTAAGGAAAGATGGTAGTTTGAGAGAGGGGAGAGGGGGAGAGAGAGGTAGATGTTATTCTTGAAGATTCATCTTGTTGAAGTAAATGCCATTTTCATCTTATTCCTAAATACTCATCTTATTTTTAGAATTGTTTCAATGTGTTTTCATTGTGCTTCCTTAGATAATCATGGTAGGAGGAATGCAACACATTATACTAGAATTGAGGAGGATTTGAAAGAAATTAAAGAAGATACAACAAAATTTAGAGATGCCGAAGCAATAAATGTAGACAATAATATATATTAACTAATCTTATTGGGACTAGAATAACTATGAATTAGATGAAATATTCATTCTATCCCCCGATATCAATATTATTAGTTTAATTATAACTATTAAAATCATTTTCCTATTATTTGTCTAATGCTACATCATGTGCTTTCCCTATGCCTCCCCCTGATAACCATAAAGGCATGAACCCAGCACATTATGCTAGAATTGAAAAAGACTTGAAAGAAATTAAATATGATATAGTAGAATTTAGAGATGCGAAAGCTATAAATCTAGACAATAATGTATATAAATTAATCTTATTGGGACTAGAATGATTATATAAATTGGACAATAATGTACATAAATTAATTTTATTTGGATTGGAATGACTATATAAATTAGATAAAATATTTATTTTGTTGCTGGACATCAACATTATTAGTTTAATTATAGTTATTGAAATCATTTTCTTACTATTTGTTTAATGCTCCGTTAGATCATTTCGCACATAAGTGTTTCTGAATAGTTAATACCTTAAAAATAACCTATAAATACAATTTTCAGAAGGTTATTCCTTAGCAAATATTTTTTGGTTAATGGATGATGTTTGGTTTTATTACAAGGAAAAAATAATCACGTAAAAAAAATTTTCAATAAACTTTTTTGATAAGAAGTTGATTTTTTGGGTTTTGCTTAATAAATATTTGTTTACTTTATGATTATATTTAGATTAGATATATTTACTGATTCTAGAAATATTTGTATCCATTTAAAATGTTTTATGAATTTAAAATATTTTAAAATATCTTATATAAATGCTTTATATATATATTTGAAAAAAAAATTAAAACATCCTGCTCTTAACTGGTTATAATATAATAATAATAAGGTCAAAAAACTATTATTTGATTAAAATTAAAATTCACATGCTGTGCCCGTTGGCTCTGATAACCTACAGTGCACACAGTGCACTGACTGTGTATGTGCCACGTGTCAGTATCTTGTTCGTCTGTTCTCTTTATAAATAATCCTGGGCTAAGTCGATCTTCACCCCTTCGATTCGTAGGGTTGGGTTAGCTTTAGTTTCGTAACTCTCTCCATTGTTTCGTGGGTGGAAGAGAACTTTGTGTTTAGCAGTTGGGGAAGATGACGATGATCATTCTCTCACCGCGCGGTCTCTAATTCGCTTGGTGCAGGTCGGGAACCGTTCTTGCTGCGATTATTGCGCCACCTGGCGTGTAATGGGTGGTTGCCTGCGGCGAGTTGGATCCCGCCTTGCATCAACTGAATCGGAGACCGCGGTGAACCCTGGCATGTATCTCTGTGTTTTCCGGCGGGTCTTGCTCAGATCTCAGGTTGGAAATTTTCTATAATTAGTATTTATGGTTTTTGAATTGTGGTTAATCAGATCCGAATATTCTAGATTCGGTAGTTTATTTTGTCCATTTTCGGTAACCTTGATTGGTGCTAATCTATCATCATAGATCCTGATGCATACGTCTCGATTTTCGTATATAAATCTAAGAAATTATTAAGTTTCTCGTACATTTTACTTCTCTCGTTTATATTTTTCATTTGCTGTGCCTCCTATTAGTGATCAATATTTGAGCTGGAATTTATGTTGAATCTAAAATCATGGACTTATCATAATTTCCCGGGGCAGAACTAGAATTGTTTTACCAGAGGCGAAGAATGTAAGCTATTGAAACTGTTCCAATTCTTAAGTAGGTATCATATATTTTTGAACTGTATAGTGCATGCTACTGAAAAGAAATGGCCACACGCCTCTAATGAGGCATAATACATTATTTACTAGTTTCAGCTTGTTTATTATTGCCAGTGGAACAGAAGTCGTGATTTTATGATACTTTCTTACGTAAGTAAAACTTGTATTGGGCAGAAATGAAAGGCCTACTCTGTTAGTAATTTAACTAGTTTGTAGAACTACAAAGTAGAGGATTGGAAGAGCTGACAAATCATTCCGTTAGAAATTTTGTTATGCATACAGCATAGGCACTTTAATATACCAAAGCAAATCAAACCCCCGGTAAAAGTGCTGTTATGAAGTCATGTACAATTACTCTAGATTAAGAAGAATATATAATTTGTAAAATCCATGTCTAAAATTCTGCATGTCCCATAGATATAGCATAATCTGTTAAACTGGATAGTTATATAATAAGGACCTGATCTTCAGTTTTTGATCTACAGTTAAAATAGAAACTAGAAAGGGTTCTATGGGATGTAATTGTGTACTAAGGACTTAGGTGAACCCTCATTTCCTAAGTGAAACGGTTGATACTTCAGTATTTCTATAATTGGGTCAGGGTAGTGGCAGATTTATGACCTGAAAATCCTTAGTTTCGACAGTTTATGTATCTGCCACTTATGGGGCATTAATTGATTATACCTGTTTAGCCGACCTTTAAAGTGTTAGGTGTGCCTGAAACAACAGAAGGATCCTTGCCTATTTATGCTTTAGGCAAGAATTCTTGACAGTTTTTGTTTTGAATGGCTGGGAAAAGAAGAAGAAGAATGAATGAATTAGATTGTTTTTTAAACAAACCAAGTTAGAGACCTAGATGAGACAGCCGACCATGACAACCAGATGACGTGGATTTTTGATGAGATATATCATGTTGAAGGATATGGATCCAATGTAGGAGGTTGTGATGATAGTAGGGGCTGTTCCATGAAGCACGGGCATTTGGCAAAAGGAGTTGTGGCCAACAAACAAACGTCATTAGTGTCCATGCTTATAAGGGCTCTTAATATCTTTTGTTATGAAACTCAGGGCCACCACATCATTGGTTATCATGAACATTTTTCTGCTTTATATGAATACTGTGCTTGAGTAGTCAATTTATATGATAAATCATGACAAAATGGTTCAAACGCCTCTTGCTCCAAGGCAAAAGACCCCTGTAATGCCTTACCGGCATCGCATATTGACTACCTAGTACATAACCATCATCAATATCGTTTATATTTATTTGTTTAAAATGAATATAAATTTGGTATACTACTATGCATTTAAGATATGAGGATCAAATGTTCTGCTATATGATGGGTTGCTTACTAACCTAACATCAGTTTAAATTTATCAGACTAACTGATTGCTAAATGATTAAATTGTAAGTCCTCAGGAACTTATAAATTTCCATTGAATGACATTTTAGTTTTTGGTGCCTTATTCCCTTTCTTTATAGGGTATCTTCCATTATTTTGTTCCACTATGCATACTTTCAGTGTCTGCAGCAGGCCCGAGTATCTTTATGCAAGTGCTTTTCACCCTATCATTGATTATATCGCCCTTGCTGCTTAATAAGCATATACTTCTTCCCCAAGGTCGCGGATGCATGTAGACCACTGCCATTCCTTCAATAAGACGAACAATTAGAAAGACTACTTATATGATTGGTGTTTTACTCTGTTCATGGTTGTTGACGGCACGCCAAGGTGCATTGCTATGACTGTGATGTTGTAAATGTCATTTGGTGCGTGCCATATGCGCCATGAGCCATGGTGCATGGCGTGTGCTAGATGGACAATATGAAAGGGGCCTATTTTCAGTTATTATTATTATTTTTTAATATAAGACATCACACGCGATCAACAACTATGTCTTCATTCAATGGCATTACATGAACATGAAACAACTAAAACGGAGGGTTGGGGAGGTATGGGAATTCTATTTTGAAGCTGAAGGGTGGACACCTTTATCCGTTTAGGTCCATATGTCTACGCAAAGATGTCCTTAGCTTGATTCTGTGAAGAATATATATGGACACAACGTAATCGGAGCTCTATAATGAACTTGTCGTGTAAAATGATTGGTTAAAATTTGATGTTGATTCTCCTTCTATTTCCTTCTGCTACTGGAACGTTGTTGAAAATTGCAGGATAGGAGGGATACAGTTTTAGACAAGTTTTAAATCCAATCAATCGAAAACTTGTCTAAAACTTTTGAATTTTGCCTTCTATTTCCTTAGGCTTCCAGACATTTGCTCTCTTCTTGCATAGGGTGTCAGATTTTGTGAAATAATTGCAGATGTGCACATGAACGTCAATCTCATGGCTCTTTTTGCGAAGCAAGATTGTGGAATTTCTTAACACGATGGGATGAATTTCTAGTAAAGTGGCACGTATTGATAGAAAACTTTTTGACTTTTCATAGGTGAAGCCATAATTTTTCCTGCGTGTTTTCTGCCTTACATTGCACGTTATTTTATTGCGTCCACATAGTCAACATTTCACGTTGCAACTTTCCATGTTGCCCCTTTCTTAGGTCCGCGTAAAGCCGACGATGATTGTTGCCTTCCCTTAGCCATATGAAACTTTACTTGTTTCTCTGGCTCTCTCTGGTTGTCATAACGGGTGGAACATAACAGAAACTTGTATTTATTTATTTATTTTTTTTCATTACAATGTATCTTAGATTATTTTCCATCATGAATGAAAGGATTTCATAGTCGGATGGAAGAGAATGGAAGAAAATTAAGTTAATTTCATTGTACTTTTGATGTTCATCTGTACAAGCCTTTTATACACTGCCTAAGTAATAACTGAATAAAATTATTGATACAATATATAAATTCTGTACTTTCCAACTATGTCATAATAGTTAGGACAGTTATCCTTGCTTAGTACTGTCTATGTCCCTGGTAAGTTCCTATTATATATATATATATATATATGTGTGTGTGTGTGTGTGTGTATAGTTGTGCTGATTTTAAAGGCTTATCATAGGTTCTCAACAAACTAGACAAATAAAAGCTCTCATCCCAAAAATCAGGGGAAAAAAAAAACCCCGCCACTTGCTTCAAAATTTTCAAAGTTACCTCTTATTCCAGAAAAACAGCAGAATAGGAAAACAGAACAGTATGGATTCAAAAATTCATGAAAAATTTATTTACATGACTAGACAATATGGATAAGCTTGTATACGAAATTTCAGAGCAAAATCATGTCCAGATTACTATGAAAAAATTTGCAAAATTGGGTTACAGCCCAGAAACACTTAGAAACTAGGCAGTCTGACCTATGTGTGAAAATTTGTGCATTTTTACAATCAAACCGATAAAAAAATATGAAAAAATTACATACGGGTCCTGATGTATTGATCATACAACATACCACAAATCACAGCTTAATTCAACTAGACGGAAGTCCCCGTAAATTTAGCAAATAAGCTTACAGATTTGCCCAATGGAAAAATTTTTAGCAATTCCGATATTACTTCACAAATTATTCCTACCAAACTGACGGACATAAAACTCAACTAAAATTCTACTACTTGTATATGTCAAGAAAGTTGGAAAAAATAAAGTTAACAATGCTTTGTCACAATGCTAAACAATGTATAGTTCATAAACAAAAGGTCATAGCTATTATGAACAAAACTCAAGCTAATTTTTCTTATCTAGACATATAGATGAATTCACATACCAAAAATCAGAACTTAACTCTTCTTAGAAAAGTGCAAAAAATAAAAAATAAAAAATAAATAAACAAAGTAGACACACTAAGAAAAACAGCAAAACAGGACGTTTGCATATGCTATTGTTTTAACTAGTTTTACCCTATCAAATGAACTCAAAAATTTATGAAAAGTTTACAGAAATTACCTAATATATATATACAAACATTGTGGTAAAATTTTAGAGTGAGATCATTTCTATGCTACTCCCAGCAAATTCTCAAAAAATGCATAGAAGATGAAAAACTGGCAAAACAAGACCATTTGAACAGTACTTGAAAATTGGGTGATTTAACCATGTAAATGTAATTCAAAAATTATGAAAAATTTTATAAAGATATTAGACGAATAAGTGATTAATCATGACAAAAATCAAAGCAAAATTTCATATCTAAAATTCACAGTGAATTTGATAAGTTGCAACAGAGAAACAACAAAACTCAATATTAACTATAGTTGTAACACCCCATAATTAATTAAGGTGTTAATCAATAATTAAATTAATTAGGCATAATTAATATGGGATAATTGGACAAATTAAGTGGATGAAGATTTTAGAGAGATAAATTATTAAAACGGGTTTGAGATTTAATTTGGATAAAAATTCTATCTAGGCTTTAAATTAATAGATCATGAAAAAGGGCTAATGGAGGCCCAATGGGTTAGGTGCAGACCTAACCCAATTTAGTGGAATGGAGGCCAAGATCCACCTTGCATAGACTCTTCTAAGTGGCCCAATAACCCTTGTGCTGACCCTAAATTCTTGAGCTCTTCAAATTTAGCCCAAACCTAATTAAACCTCAGCAACCCAATGCACACAAAACTGGCCCAGTAAAATTCTGTAGCCCAACACTTTAAAAACTGGCCCAACAAGCAAAAACTTGAAGCCCATTATGAGCTGGACTTTGGAGCAACCCATAACCCATATTTGACCCAACTAAAACCCAACTTAAACCCTAATGCTTCAGCCACTTTCTCATTTGTTGAAACTCAAGAGGCAAAATTTGGAGGTTGAAAAGGAAGCTAGAGTTGGGGGTAAAAATTCTACATTTTCTCACATTTAGAGCAAGATTCAGCTAAGGTAATAGTTATACAACTTAATCCCCTCATCTTTCTCTTTAATTTGGCCCGATTAGTTTTTCATTTGGCGCATTTTTCATTCTACCCAAAATCTGAAATGTGGGTATTTGGGAATTTGCTTGATGAAATTCGTAGGTTGAGGTTAGGGCTGACCTTGGGTGAGTTTAAACCCTCCATTTTGATGTTTCATTTGTTAATTTGAGACCCTCATAGCTGAGTTATAAAATGGGTATTAATTCTGTACGAATTTGCTTAGGATTTTGGGTGGAATATTGAGTTTTCTAGTGAAGGACACTCTAATCCGAAATTTGAGATTTGTGGTGGCTGTTGCAAAGTTGTCTACAAGTGAGGTAACCGGGTTTATATCAATTCCATGTATATATTTGATTTAATTTCATATGTTGTTGTATATGAATGATTTGAAATGTTGAATGAATTGGTTGGCTATCTGTTGAATTGTGATTAGACCTTATGAGTCCATGGTGGAGCTGTGGTGCGGCTGCCACCCGTGCATGTACTTCGATCGAGCACCGGGTTATGATCAAACCTAGATGCACTGAGCCCCGGTTGTGCTCAATAGGGAGTAGGTGCCGTGGACGGGCCTCTCCCGGTGTTAATGGCCTTTAACATGTGATAATATGATTGCTAGTATGGGATAGTAATCATGATAGCCTAATTGTTTCATTTGCTGATATGATGGATATATTTATGATGTTGATTTTGATTCATGCATATATCTTAATTAAACTGGATATATGACGGAATTGCCTTGGTTACTGAGATTTATATCTCACCCCGTTTCATGGGATTAACATTTCAGGTGAAGGTCTTCAGGTAAGGATAAAGGGAAGCAAGTGGATGAAAATTCATGAGCTCCAACATATGGGAGAAGGCTACACTTAGGCTGGCTTATTTAGTAGAGATGCAATTTTGTTATTAGTTTACATAGCATCATCATGTATTTATGTTGCCAAGTGTAGGCGTTCATATTTTGTTTGATTGAAATGTAACCGTTAAGGATGTAAGTCTCATTATAGTTGAATATTAATGTATGGACTTATAACATAATATATGTAGTTTTGTTGAAATTGTGATATGGAATACCATATGGGAATTGTAGTCATATGATGCCTTGGTTGTGGACATAAGCTATTGTTGAATGGAATCTTTATGGAATGTGCATGGGATATAAATTGCTACTAATGCATGTGTTCTTGCTGTCATATATTCATAAATTTGCTGATATGAGCAAGTTGGGCAAGTAGGAAGTAGTATTTAAGTTTTGCAATGGTAATGGACGGATTGATGGGTAAATTGGGTAGATAAACACCATTAGAATCACATAAAATAAGGGTAGGTGGACCTGGAGTGTTTCTAAGATGAGAATTGGAGTGTAGAGGGCGAAATATGAGCAATGTGGTCACAGGAGGGAGTCTCGCCGCGGCTAAGAAGGCTTCGCCATGGCCAAATGAGAGATAGAGCTGAAGGGCGCCGTGGCATAACCAATCCTGCCGCGGCGCAAGGGAAGAAAATCGGCCCAGGTAGTGACAGTTGTGAGGAGCTCTGCGGCCTGATAAATCTCGCCGTGGCGCGAAGTGGGAAAAATTGCCTAGGAGGGTAACAGAACCAAAACTCGCTGCGACGCATTATGTCCTGTCGCAGTGCGAGTCGAGGAAATAAAATAAGGGTTGGGCAGAAGCAAAAGTCGCGATGGCGCAAATATATTGCGCTGAGGCGAGAATCATGGGAGTGAGAATAGTAGTTCCAGGAGGCATTTCTGCCGCGGTGCCACATAGGTTGGCCACTACGAAGGTCCAACTCGCCGCAACTATTGCCGCGGCGAGATTTGTGAAATTTGTCCAATGATTCGAAAAAGTAACTTGGCCACGGCGGGGAAGGTATAGGCAGCGGCGCAAGTCCCCAACCTACTCTTTTTAACCTAGAAACCCCAATTACTTCAACGGTAATGGTCAGAGATGATATAGGAACACTTGTAGGAGGTTGTTGGGTATTGAAACTGTTGGACTGAATCATAAACCCCTTATGGTAGTAGGGTTTCTTTTATGCAAATTTTGTTTTGTTGAGGTGGTATGGTGATGACCCTAACATCAAGGTTCAAATTTTTCCCATATTTTCACAATGTGATAAATTGTAACCATTCAAACCTTGATAACTAGATTATTAATCGTATATTTAACCATAATTACAGTAATTAAAAGGTAGGGTTGTCACAATAGTGAATAATTAATGCAAAAGAATGAATAAGCAACGACCTATATTAGTTGAATTAGTGGTCAAAACTCAGTAATCAAAATCTACAAGTATGTTAGCTCTTTTGGTCCCATATAATAAGCAAACAACCTCTATGGTTTGGCACACCATTGCTCTAGATAAACAAGTAAAGAACAATCTTTGGCAATTATTTTGTCATATTAGATAATAAGTGTATTAATTGTTTAAGTAATAAAGTGACTCAAGTAAATGAGATTGATCCTATGGAGATTGATATTTATTAGTCTGTAGGTTTTTATTAGATGTTAGGATGTTACTTATCATATACTGAAACTCTGAATATATTTACATAGAAGTGTTCTAAGTTTCCTTAGTTACAAGTCATTCAGGCATTTTGACAAATACTTTAAATGAATAAATTGTAAATACATGGTGTAATATTCAATTTTCGTTAAACGATAAAAATAGATATGTTTTCAAAGCAAGTCCCCCAAAATAAATTAGTTAAGGTCCCAAAAAATTTGAGTAATATTTTAGACTCCTAAAAATGAGAATTTTAGGCTTAGAAGGAAAGGAAAATGGAGCTGGAATAAAAAAAATGAAATTTGACAGAAAACTTACGAAATGTAATAGCATTTTTGTAATTTTGAGCAAATTTGAAAATTTACACAAGAAGGCTTTTTAAATGAAATTTTTGAGTTTTCTGAGGTTTTCAGAGGCCCTGAAAACCATAGAAAGCCCCAAGATAGTTAAAACCCTTCGGTAGATGTTTTCCAATGTCGATGTACCCAAACTTTGACAAATTCGTTCAAGAAGGTTTTAGCTCCGATTTGAGTGATCCTAAAGGTATTTGACTAAATTAGGAACCTAAATTTTATAATGGAAAAGACAATTTTCAAAAAGGAGTTAAAACGAATTAGAAATGAAAATGCCAAAAACAAAAGGCAAAATGAGAATTTTTGAAAAGTCATTCTTCCTCCACCTATATATATATATATATATAGGGCGCCCCACTCTCCCACTCACTTAGCTTCATATTTTTCTACCCCAAACTAAAGAAGAAACCTTAGGAGAGTGGCACACAAGAAGAAGAAGAAGAAGAAGAAGAAGAAGAGGAGGAGGAGGAGAAATCAAGGCTTGAAGGTATGGAATTTTGGTAGTTTTTCATGCTTTCTTCTTTTCAAACCTCTTCTCCTCTATTCTCCTTTGTTTCATATGATTATAATGAAATTTATAAATCTATTTTAAGGGAGAAATTAAGAAAAAATTTCGGATTTGAAGATAGGAGGCCAAAGAAGACAAGATTCAAGTGAGAAAACAAAGAACAACAAGATAATTTCTTCTTCCATGGTTGCTACCCCTTGCTCCTCTTCTCTCCATATTTCACCCCACTCAAGAAGTCATAGGAGGCCTTGGATTTCAGGCAGAACCAAGGATGATTCTTAGGAAAAAGAGTGTGGAGAATAAGAATATGCAAAGGAAATTAACAAATAACTATGGAAATTCAAGATGCAAATTCTAGGGTTTCATATGCTCCTTGTAAAATCTGATTTGATACCTTGATTTCTATGCCTAAATGAGAGTTTAAATGAGCTCCTAAGATTCTTAGAAATCTTCCCATGTGCTTCTTCCATCAAAAAAACAAAGCAAAGTCCATTGATGCCATAATGCTTCCTAGTTTTCGGCCAAGAGGGGTTTAGGTACCTAGGGATAGTTTTAATTTGTTCCAAACCCATTTTTGAGTCATATATGATGAGTGAAGATGAAAGGAGGCATTGGAAAAAATTTAGAAACCATAAAAAGTGAGTTGGCCTTATATGTTCCATAATATAACTTAAAGAAGCAACATGTAGTTAGACTCTTTATTTTAATTGTGTGATGACTCCAAGAGGCTTAAAAGGAGTCAAGAATCATATATGAAAAGAAAGAATGGAGCCTAAAATTTATTTGATGGGTGTTGCTTTATTAGGTGCATTCTTGGAAACGTAAAAGGGTTTATAGATCAAGTTAGTGTGTGAGGAAGTTGTATGGCCTTAGAATTAATTTCATGAACCTAATTGACTTCCATAAATTGTATTTGGGCTAAGAGAAATCATTCTGACACCTTTGTGTATGTGAGGCCGAGGAAGGGAGAGCAAATCCAAGAGAAAAAGTGTGTGGTTACTTCCAAGGTAGCTCACTCCTCTTTCTCTCATGTATGAATGTGTGCTTGGCTTGTCTTTGAATGTGTGTTTTAGGTCATGAAAAGTATTTTAGCAGAACTTCATACGCCATGGTATCATGATGATCCATTATGTTTTCAAATGATGTTTGTTATGTGTGCTTGGGTTTGCTTGAATGTAGTGATGCCAAGAATCCTTAGCTATGGTGAGAATGGGCCAAGAACCCTTAAAGTTAGTTGAGACAAGGTAAAGAGTCTCCCAAAGGCGAGGTTGACTCCCAAAAGTAAGGTTGGGTCCAAAAATCTCTTAAAGAATAGGTGAGGCAAGTCCAAAATCCACAAGTGAATGGGTTAGGCTAAGCTACTTACTTGACAAGCCTTTGTATGTTATATATGACTTGCTTAAATGTTGAAAATGTCTCTTAAATGATTGTACATCCTATGATACTCATGCGTACATTTTCAAGATTGGTTTTACATATTTTATGTGTGCTTGAAAGGGAGATGAGTTATTGGGATTATTTGAATCTCATTCATTCCTCTCCAATATTCTAACATGCTAGGTGAAACAAGGGAACAAAGAAATGAAAGCCAACCTCTTGAAAGATGAGAGAATGTCATCAAAGTGCATGAAATTTGCTTTTTAAGGACATATAAGTGGAAAATGTTGTAACCTATCATTGTATATGACTTATGATCTCTTGAGCATGTGTAATTATGTTAATATGTTGTGTATAAATAAGAAATTATGTTATATGAATATTAGAATGCAAATTGAGCCTGGTATGACAAATTTACATTATGAAAATGCATGTATAAATAGAAGTAGAATGGCCAAATTGAGATGCATGAGATTTAGGACCACTTGAGTAGTTCATATAAGTCATATTCATGGTTTAAACTTGTCCAAGAGGTGCCAAACATCAAGGGAAGCCATTTGAACACATTTGGTATCTAATATGGACCAAAAGTGACCATATTGGAAACTTATACCACTTTTTATCCAAATGAGCTCTTCTTGGTCTAATATTTAGCATGCATTTAGAGCTAGTTAAGAGCTTTTTGGAAAGCTAAAGTGTAGAATTTTCAGAGGTCTATAGAATATTTGATAAATTTTCAAAGTTGGAAAAAAATTTTGAAATTTGTTCATGGTACTATTCACACTGGTCTAAAAATGAATTCTATTACTTAGGGGGAAAATGATGTCCAATTGCCACAAAATTTTATAGAGAGAAACTAGACATCCCTAGTGACTTGTGCCAACTAAAAGTACCCCCTTTGGATGTCTAGAGAGGGAGATATGAATTTTTGAAATTTCTATCCAGTATCAGGCATCTAGACTAACCTAAGTTACTATTTGATTAGTTTTCAATGCTTGGATGTGCCTAAACTGGTATGAAGTTATTTTTTCCCTCTAGCTTTCTATATTAGTATCATTTGCATAGATTGGATTTTTGTGAAATTAATTGGACATTTTTGAAGTTTGTAGCAGAAACCTGTATTAGTACTAGTAACCAGTCTGACATCTATACTTTTTTGAATCTCAAACATCTTTTGTGTTATGTTTCATGGCCTGATCATATTTTTAGCATAAAGTAGACATGTGTAGCTTTTCAGAATGGTAAAGAATGTATAATTTTTATTTTTCTAGAATTACTTATAAGTTTTCGAAATTTGTAACAGAAGTGGGGAAATTTTGATCGAAATGGAAACTATGAATTTTATGCACTTCCTTGCCTTGCATGAGCTCTAGGCCAATTTTGGTGATGGGAAATGAGTTGTATCTATGTAATTAAATATGAGAATGTGATACATGAGTTCACATGGTCCATGGGATACCGAATGAAAAATTTATATGCTATGCAACGCTAAAATATTCATTATTTAATGCCATTTTCTTACGTTTTATGTGAGTGGTATAGTTTAACGCATGAGATTAGTATGAAATAAGCTAGTGTGAACACCGCATTTTGTCCGGACATGCCAAGAATAAAAATAAACATAAAAATAAAAATAAAAATAATAATAATGAGAAGAAGTGGAGAGAAAAGGAAAAAGTCAAACTAAAAATTCAAGTAAAAAATAAACAAAAATGACAAAGTGAAGCGAAATAAAAAATCAAAAAATTGAAAAAAAGAACCAAAGCAAAAAAAAAAAAAGATTAAAAAAAACATCAATCAAAATACAAATAAAACAAAAAGAAAAAAAGAAAAAAAAAACCCAAAGCCTAAACAAAAACAAAAGAAAGAAAATAGAAAAGTAGGAGAAAATAGAAAAATTGGGAAAAATTAGAATTTAGAAGCTTTAGAAAACAAGGAAAAAGTTACAAGAAAAAAATTAGAGAAAAAAATCAAAGCCGTAAACAAAAAAAAGAGAAAACAACCAAAGTCGTAAACAAAAAAAGAAGAAGAAAAAAAAACAAAGCCAAAAATGATGAAAATTGGGCGAGAATGAAAAAAAATTCAAATTAAAAGCTTTAGAGAAAAATAAGTTCAAATTAAAAGCTTTAGAAAAAAAAAGTCAAAAGAAGAAAAAAAATAATAAAAAAAACAACAAAAATCAATTAAAAAAAAACTAAATAAATAAACAAAAAACAAAAAAAAAGGGGGGAGTAGAAGAAACAGATCCAAAAACGGGGAAAGGCAAAAAAAAAAAATATAGGGGTCCAATTTCTGACGCCCAAAACCTCTTTTTCTTTCGGTTTGGGCCACCAGGCCTGCGTTGAAGCCAGCCCATTCCCTCTCATAACCTTTCTCCTTTTGGGTTGGGCCATCGGGTCACGCATGGAACCCCGCCCAGTTTCTCCCATCGCTCCATTCTCCTCACCCACATTCGGTTGAAGCAAAGAGAGAAGAGGCAGAAAAGACATGAAGCGCAAAGAAGCTGAGAAATGAAAATGGAAAGGCAGCAGGGGAGTTGGAGAGCCCGAGGCTTCAGGGGAACGTGAGAAGAGAAGGAGCAAAGCAGCGCGTCAGAGGGGGCTGGCAGAAGATGAAGCAGAAAGCCTGCAACGCCTGGCTCGAGGCATGGACTCCCTTCCGGTCCCTTTCATCATCGAGCTGAGAGAAAACGCCGAAATGGAAAAATCGGGGAGGGGGTCCGAAAAAAACGATTGAAGAGAATCAACAGGAAAGGAAAGGGATCGAAGATAAAAAGGAATCGAAGAGAGCTGGAGAGAGGGGGAAAATTTGAGAGATTGAAGGTGAGAAAGAGGGAAACCGAAAAATTGAAGGGGGGAGGACTTTCGGATTCTGGGATTCAAAAGGGGAAAAATCGAGAGAGAAGGAGAAGGGGGCACACAGAGAGAAACCAAGGTGGAGAGTTGAGACGAAAAAAAAAGAAGAGAAAGCGAGAGAGGGAGGAAGCAGAGTTCGAAAGAGGATTGGGAAAAGGGAGGAGATTCTGGAAGGCAGAAGGGAGCCGGGGAAAACCTCGACGAATCGAGAGCAACAAGGGAATTTCAGGGCGACACCTATTGTCGTCCCTCTGCTGCCACCCCTACAGGTAAACTACTAGCATTGCTTTTCTGTTCCTTCCTTGAATGCTGTATGTGGTTGTTGATGATGTAGAACGGGAAGGGAAAACTGGAAACTGGATTTTCGTATTCATTGTATATTTGGGGTTCATGCGTAGTAGGTGCTTGATAAAATGCCCGATAGAAGGTCGGGTAAGTTTCAGTGTTAGATAGGCCTGTTGAATGCGTGGGATTTAACGGGGTCATGATGCATTTGCCTCAATTTTCTCCTACCATGGTCTCGCGATGAATGGATGCATGTTCTGTAACTAGAATGTGTGTAAATAAGTCTGTTTTCCGAATGGTATTCGATCTGTATCGGATGCGAGGTAGAACAATAGAGGATTTATTTCGTGGTTTTATTTCGTGGGTTTATTTCGTGGTTTATTATGGTTTTCCATTTTCTGTCATATCGGATGCGAGGTAGAACAATAAACCTGTCACTGGGAGGATTTCAGTGCCGTTTTCGCTGATTCCAGTCTCAGGTTGAGTTTACTTTAGTTTCCGATTCACGTTTGAGTGTGCTAATGTTATCTCCGCTGGTTATTTCGTGAGTTGCTCTGTATAAACCTTAACTCCATCTTGTTCCGAAGGCTTGCTTCTAATCATGATTTCGTTGTTGCCCCATAATCCAACACGTCGCTAGGTAGCAAGAAAAGAGGGTGCGTTACGAGAATAATATGAGGTCAGGAACTAAAAAAAAATAGAAAGGGGAGTCAATCCGGGAATAAAATTAAATGCAAAAGATAGGAAATAAGGAATAATGAAAAGGGGATATAAAAGGAGATTTGTTAAAAAGGGATGCTAATCCATCATGATTTCAATTCGTGTTAGGCTGGTTCCACCAAATCTCCTTAGTAGGCCAATCGCATCCAAAATGATATTAACGGATCCTCTATAATTAAGCCCATATCACGCAATATTACCCTTATCTTTGTCATATACAGTTTCAATCCATTTCATTTTAGGGGTTCTTGTGTGGGATTTCTTGTCCCTTCACGTAGATATGTGGGTCCATTCAAGGGTATGTAGAGCAATAAGCTCTCTTAGCCCGTATAAAGTTTTACAATTGTGTTTCAACAAGTTTTGAATCCCAATAGCCTGTGCAAATAGAGTTTAAAAAAAGATGCCCTAAAATGTGAGAGTAAAAATAAAATAAGATGAAATAAAGGTTTAATATTAAATAATAATGGTAATAATAATAATAATAATAAAAGGGTTTCTTCTCAAGTAAAATGGAATGAATTTTAAGAATAAAGAATAAAAAGGAAAGCTGGGCAGAACGATTTTGGAATAAGGAAACAAAAAGAAAAAGAAGACAAGTGAAAGATATTTAAAGGGTTTTTCTTCTAACTCAATCTCATCTCAAATACCAAAATTAACACTCAAAAATAGAAAGGAAGAAAAGAAAGGAAAACTCGCTCTTAGTGAAATTGAAAAAAGGATTAAAAAAAAGGGGTATATGATGGCTAAAAGATTCGAAAGCTGAAACAAAAAGATCAAAGCCAAAAATTTGAGAAAATAAAGAAAACTAATTAATTAATTAAACAAAAAAAGGAAGAACAGAAAGGCCTCCCAATTAAAAAAAAATTAATTATTGAAGAACATATTCACAAATCAAATCAACAATTAAAGTTAATCAAAGATTTAAAAAAAAAAAGAAAAGATAAAATTACTAATTAGTCAAATCTCAAAAGGAGAAAGGGAGGGAAAAACAAGCAAAAATTTACGAAAAATTAAAACAAAGAAATTAAAAGTATCAAGATTGACAAAAACAGAAAAATATATGTAAAAAAAAAAAAGAGAATTATTGATAAAAAAAAGAGAGCTGGAAATGAGGAAAGAGCAACGAAATACAATTAATTTTACTTTAGTAAATTAAGACACATTAACCAATCCTAAATTCGTTTTATTTGTCAAAGGTGAAATTAATTCTTGTTTCTTTTTTTCTTTCCTCTAGAAAAGGGTTATAGTAAAAAAATAAACATCATAACAAGACAAAAAAATGATAAAAAAAAAACAACGAAAAGAAATATATAAAACCAAAAATGAGGATAAAAAAAAAGAGATAAAAATATAGATTAAAAAAAAATGAACACACAAAAGTCACAAAACCTAAAAAATCAAAAAGAAAAAAAAAACAACAAAAACAGACAAACAAAAAAAAAACAAAAAAACAAGAATCATAAAACCTAAAAAAAAAAGAAAGGAAAACAAGCCTAAAACAAAACAAAAACAAAAACAAAAAAATCAAAAATAGAAACAAAAACAAAACAAACAAATCCATTATAGATCGAACTACGTGGACTTTGATCCTCTTCTGAGGGTACGTAGGCCCTAGGGTCTTATCCTAGGTCAAGTCCGCCCTTGTAAATAAAATTCTCTGTCCATCTTCCATTTTCTTAATTTCTTCCATTTTGTTTTCTAATTTCATTCTTCTTCCTTTTAATTTTTGTATTTCCATTTATTATTTTGCATGTAACTTGTTAAGGGGAATTAAAATAGGATAGAGGCCATATTGATCTTGCACAACTAACTTAGGGTAACTGTTCTTAGTAACGGGTGTTGTGGGGTGCCTAACACCTTCCCCACTCACAACCGACTCCCGAATCTATTTTCTGGTTCACAGACCACTTTTTCTTTGACATTCCAAATTAAAAAGGTTTTTTCCAAAATTTTGCCTTTTCAAAAATAAAAGTTTGGTGGCGACTCTACTTTTTTTCACTTTTTCTACTTTATTCTTAAATTTTGATTTCGATTTTGGCGCCGTGCGGTCGCATTTTCGGGTGTGACAGCTAGAAATATATGATATTATAATGAGATTTTAGGAATCCCAATATCTCTTCTCCCTTTCAACCATACATAAAAAATGCACATCCAAATCTAAAAATGCATGCATGAATATCATGGAGTGCATAACCATTCATAGAATATTTCTTGCACTTAAGAGGTCACACAAAACATACATAAGCTTGCCAAGCAAGTGGTTTAACCTCACCCATTCTCTTTGTGAATTTTGGACTTGCCTCACCCATTTTCTTAAGGGACTCTTGGCTAAGTCTCACTCTTTAGAGACTTTTGGCTTTCTCTCACCTATTCTTGGGGGGGGGTTTTGGCTCATCCTCACAATTGCTAAGGGACTTTTGGCTTCACCACACTCAAGCAAATCAAAACATGTTCTACATAAAAAAGCTTCATGGTACCATGGCATATAGGTACATGTTAAAACCTCTTTCATAGCTTAAAACATACACACACACATTCAAAGACAAGATAAACATCTACTCATACATGAGAGAAAGAAGAGTTCAACAGCTACCTTGAAGTAAGAGTTCAACACTTTTTCCTTAGATATTCCTCCCCCTTTTCGGCTGCACACTTGCAATGAGATGGGGCTTGGTTCTTTTGGCCTAAACACATTAAATTGACACAATTACATCATGAAAGTAAGTTCTATCATCACTCACTCACTATGGAAGCTCACTTTGATCTATGGTTGCATAATAGTGTCATATAAGACCTAATGAAGCAAGTGCTAGAATTCAAGGTCTTGGCTCTATTTTCTCCTTCCATTTAGATCTCTTGACCCTATTTAAGCCTCTTGGAGTCATCACAATTTCATTCCCAAGAGCCTAAACTTGAGTTGCTTCTTTAAGCTTTATTATGGAGCATACAATTCCATCACACAAACCAAGGTTTCTAAAATTTTTCTAAGCCTTTCTTTGATGTTCTCTTATCATGTTTAGTCGCTTTCTACCCTTAGAAGAATTTTAAAACTCTCCCTAGACACAAAACCAAGTTGTGCTTAAACATATGCTAGGTTTTAGACCCATGAAGCTAGCTTCAATTTTTTGAAGGAAATGACACATGTGAGGCTTTCTTGGCATCTCAAGAACCTATATACACTCATAGACAATTAGAAATATCACTAGAAAGCTTCATACATACTAAGGTGCAAAGGAAACCCTAGGTTTTGGAAACTTGAAAACTAATGGTTCTTTTTGGAATTTCTTTGCATCTACTTGTTCCTCACCCTTAAAAACTTAGGTTTCATGCTTGGTTTAGGTCAAATTTTCCTTTCTCTTGCTTGTTCTATATGAGGCCAAAAATGAGCTATGGGGAAACAAGAAGGAAGAAGCAAGGAAGGCCATGGAAAAACCTTGATTCCTTAGCCTTTTCAAGAGCTTTCTCCCTTGTCTTCACTCCTCCTTGAAATTTCAAACTTCTACCTCTAAGTAGGACTCAAAATAGATCCAAATCATGGAAAGAAATAGGAGAAAAAGGAGAGCAAGTTCAATGAAGGAAGGAGCAAGAAATTCCTTGATTTTTCTGACCTTTTCTTAGGTTTTTCTTCTCCCTTAAAGCTCCCTCTTGTGTGCCACTTTTTGCAGAACTTCTCCTTGGTATTGGACAAAATTTAGGTTGGCCATAAGTGAGGGAGAAGTGGGGCGCCACCTATATATAGTTAGAGATTCTTAAGGAGTTTTTTAAAATGCCAACTTTGTCCTTTATTCTTAACTTTTTCGTTTAAGACTCATTTCAACTATTTTTTGAAAATTGTCTTTTTTATCATAAAATTTAGGTTCTTTAACCTATAAATAGCCTTTAGAATCACTCAAATTGGATCTAAAATCTTCTCGAATGAAAAGGTCAAAGTTCGGGGTCATCGATGTTTTAAAAAGTAAATTGGAGGGGTTTTAATTATTCTAGGGGTTCCTATAGTTTTCAGAGCCTTTGAGAACCCTAGGAAACTCAAAATTTTCATTTAAAGATCCCTCCTTTGAGTTTTCTAAAAATTTCTCAAAATTACAAAAAATACCATTGCATTTTGTCAAAGATTTCTTTATCCATTTTGGCCTCAATTTTTGGGCATCTTAAGCCTTGATTCTCCATTTTCTAATATTTAGAATTTTATGCAAATTTTATTGGGAGTTAATTGATTCATTTTAAAGGACTCTTTTATATCTGACATGTTTTCGTCGTTTTGATGAAAATCGTGTGTTACATTAGACACTAATTAGGAAATTATTTGAATGATTAATGGATTAATTTAAATGCTAGATTTTTATTTTCCTACAATTATCCATGTATATAGTCAAGGCATTTGATGAAATGTATGTGAGAAATTAAGTGTTTGAATGTCTAACTTGAGGATTTCTTAAAGTTTAATTGGTTAATTGAACATTATAGGGTGATAATTCAGAGGCTAATTTGATTTATTAATAACTTAATTTAAGTGTTCATTGTAATACCATAATTTCTTAGCTCATTCTATGCTATTCTCATGCTTCCAACCATGTATCTCACATAAGGAGCAAGAAAAAGGTAATAAAATAATGAATATTTTAATGTTGCATAGTGTATAAAATTTTCTTTTGGTGTTCCATGTAACAACCAAGAAAAAAAAGGAAAGAAGAAAAGAAGAAAAGAAAAGAAAAAAAAAGAGAGAAGAAAAAGAAAAGCTAAAAATTTTTGGAAGGCTGAAAATTTTTTAAATCTGCTAGCTACAGCCTAGCTATAGCGAATGTCCCTGTTTGTTATAGCGAGAAATAGTCTAGCTATATCGAGAGTGCCTTCTAGCTATAGCGAGAATGCTTCTAGCTATAGCGAGAGCGAGTTCGGGCACCCCATACAAAAATCAGGGCATTGCTCGCCGTAGCGCACGCTGTAGCGAAGGCAGGGGTCTGGGACTGATACGAGCTCGCCGTAGCGAGGGTTAGTCCGGAAAAACGTGAAAAAAGAGAATTTGACTTTTTAAAGTATCCCAACTCCTTCTTTCACTCTGTAACCGACTTAAGCTCCCTCTAAGACAGAGAAAAGGGCGGAGGAGAGAGAGAGAAACCTAGAGAAGGAAGGAAGAACAAGAAAAGGTAAGATTTACATGGTTTCTCTCTTTAGAATATTGTTCTTCTCTCTTTGCCATCTCTTCCTATGGTTTTGATTATTGAGATAGTTAAGTTTTGAGCTTGGTTCAGAAGAGGGAGAGTGGAAAACCACTCTTGAGGGAGGTTAGAAGTCATGTAGCCCTCTCTTCCTTGCTTTCCCTTTTTAAGTGTTTGAGAGTTGAGAGAGGAAGGAGAGTTAGTGGGATTCTAGTGAGAGAAAGAACCCCTAGCTTTGTATGCTTAGTAGGGTTGCTAGAAAGAAATCCCTAGCTTTATGAATAAGTGTTAAGAGAATAATTCCATGCTTCTTGTGTGGTTAGGCTCAAGAGAAGCACTCCCATCTAGAGGTGATTGTGAAACCCACAAGGGAGGAGACAAATTGAAAGGGAAAGTTATGAATAGCCAATAAGGTAGCTCTCTCCACCTTCTCTCATGCATAAGATGTGTGCTTACATTGTCTTGCTTATGTGTATGTATGTTTTGAACCATGAAAAGTATGCTAGCATGATGATGCCTCATGTATTTCCATGATGTTTTATGTGATTTTTTGGGTTTGCTTGAGTATGGAAAAGTCAACAACCCTCTAGTCATGGTGAGAATGAGCCAAAAACCCTTAAGTTGGTTGAGACAAAGTAAAGAGTCTCCCAAAAGTGAGGTTGACTCCCAAAGAGTAAGGGTTGAGTCTAAGAACCTCTTAAAGAATGGGTGAGGCAAGTCCAAAATCTACAAGTAAGTGGGTGAGGCTAATCCATTTACTTGGCAAGTTTTTATATGTTATGTATGGCCTACTCATATGTTGAAAATATTTTTTTATGTATGGCCAACTCAAATGTTGCAAATGCTTTTCTTATGATTTCATATGTTAACATGCCCATGTATACATTGTGAGACTTGTTTGCATACTTTGTGTGTATGATTGAATAAGAGATGAGCTATTGAGATTCTTTAAATCTCACTCCCCCTCTCCACCATCCCAACATGCTAGGTGGACCAAATGAGACAAGAGATGGGAGCCCCCAAGCTTGAAGGTAGGGAACTCAATGAAGGGATTGTAAAAGAGCTTTTTGTTCTATTTTGTAGTTAAGCCAAGAGATGTAATCTAATGATATGATGTACATGATGTAGCACCTATAAATAATTGTAAATGAATGTATTCAATGTATATATATATGAGAATTGAATCCATGGTGTATGATGTAGCAAGTGTGGCAATGAATGGTAAGATCTAGCATCCTCCCTTGAGTGTATGTGTTGGTGTGGGAGAGTGAGTTTTGCAAATCTGGGTTGTTAGACACTTGAGCCATGTTTGATAGCTTATATTGATACTTTCCATGTGCTCGTAAAGCCTTAGAGGTAGAAGAGGCAAAATTTAAACCCTTAAAGCCTCAGTTAACATATGAATTGGGTAATTTTGCCCATGATGTCAAAGTCTGACCAAATGATCTCTTCTTGCCTTGAGATTTGGCATGTGACTAGCTCTTGTCTAGAGCTTTGTGGGAAGCTAAAGATCAATTCATTTGGAGGTCTGTGGAATTTTCTAGGATTTTTCAAAGTTGGTATCAGAATTTCGGATTTTCCTAAGCACTGTTCATTTGGTCAGTGGAGAAATTGTGTCATCCGAGGGGTAAACGTGATCCAATGGCTACAAAATTTTATAGACAGAAATTAGACAGTCACAGCGACTTGCAGCAACTGGAAGCACCTCATTTGGAGGTCTAGAGAGGAAGATATGCAATTTCGAAGTTCCTGCCCAGAATCAGTCATCTTGCCTGACCCGAGGTACTGTTCCATCAGTTTTCGGGAGTTTGGCTTCATGAACTGATCTGGAGACATTTTTTCTCTCTATTTAACATCCACATATTTCCATAGTGATATTATTTGCATGCATTTGATTTTTTTGGAATTAGTTAGACATTTTTGAAGTTCATATCAGTAAACTGTGATAGTAGCAGAGCCTGCTCAGACCTCCAGATGATTTCGCGTGTCAAACGTCCTATGTGTGGGATGTTATGACTTACACATATTTTTATCATGAAGTAGACATCCTAATATTTCCATAATGACCAAGATCACATGTTTTCGATTTTTCTGGATTTAGTTATGAATTTCCAAACTTTGCCCAGAATTGAGGCCAAGTCTGCCGAAAATGAATGGGCATGTCTCATATCCCTTTTTACTTTCCATGGGTTTAAAGCATGTTTTTGGGATTGAAATGAGTTGTAATGGTGTAATTAAACATGAGAATGAATAGAATGAGCTCACTTGGTTTATGTGACACTAAAATGCATTTTAACGATGCCACAATGTAAAGAAAGTGTAAGCATCTAAGGAAGGGAGATCTCACTTTAGTCTTCCTAGATATATATGAGCATGTAAGGCATGATGGGTATGAGCTAGAAATGAAGGTGTTACATGGACCATGTGAGTTGATACATCACATTCTCATATTTAATTTCATAGACACAACTCATTTCCATCACCAAAAGTGGTCTAGAATTAGTGCAAGGCAAGGAAATACATAAAATTCATACATATAGCTTCGACCAGAATTTTTCCTTTTTTGTCACAAACTTTGGAAAATCATAACTAATTCTAGAAAAATTAAAATCATGAATTCTCTACCATTATGGAAAGATAAA
The DNA here is from genome assembly GCA_026724425.1 of Erythrophleum ivorense. Taxonomy (NCBI): domain Eukaryota; kingdom Viridiplantae; phylum Streptophyta; class Magnoliopsida; order Fabales; family Fabaceae; genus Erythrophleum; species Erythrophleum ivorense. The sequence goes on along the minus strand of JAIUCV010001576.1, from coordinate 25,587 downwards.
CTTGTCTAATTTATGTTAAAAATATGAATAGACCATGAAACATTACATAGAAGACGTTTAACATTCAAAAATGTGCAAAGGTCTGACTAGCTACTGGTATTAATATAGGTTTTTGCTACAAACTTCAAAAATGTCCAATTAATTTTACAAAAATCCAATCAATGTAAATGACTTTATACTAGTCTAGGCACATTCAGACCTGGAAAACTAATGAAACAATACCTAAGGTCTGTCTAAATGCTTGATACTAGGTAGAAATTTTAAAATTCATATCTTCCTCTCTAGACATCCAAATGAGGTTCTTTTAGTTGACACAAGTCACTAGAAATTTTTGGTTTTTCTTTATAAAATTTTGTAGCAATTGGACATCATTTGCCCTCAGAGTGACAGAATTCATTTTCAGATCTAAGTGAACAGTACCTAGAACCAACTTCAAAAAAATTTTCAACTTTAAAAATTTATCAAATATTCCATAGACCTCCAAAAATTTTGTACTTTAACTTTCCAAAAAGCTCTTAACAATATCTAAATGCATGCCAAATCTCAGATCAAGAAGAACTCATTTGGACAAAAAGTGGTATAGGTTTCCAATATGCTCAATTTTTGTTCATATTAGAGACCAAATGTGTCCAAATGACTTCCCTTGGTGTTTGGCACCTCTTGGGTAAGTTTAAAAGTATGAATATAACTTGTATGAACTACCCAAGTGGTCCCAAACCTTATGCATCTCAATTTGGCCATTCCACTTCCACTTGTACACTAATGCATCAAGTCTTTAAGAAACTAAAATTGTCATTACATGCTCAAATTACATTCTAGTATTCACATAACATAATATCTCATTTATACATAATATATGAACATAATTACACATGCTCAAGAGGTCATAGGTTATATTCAATAATAGATTACATCATTTATCATTCATAAGGCCTTAAAGTAACAAAATCTATGCACTTTAATGTCAAACTTTCATCTTTCAAGTGGTTGGCTCCCATTTTCTTGTTCTCTTAGTCCACCTAGCATGTTAGAACATTGGAGAGGAGGGGATGAGATTCAAAGAATCCCAATAGCTCATCTCCCTTACAATTACACATAAAAAATGTAAAACAAGTCTTACAAATGCATGCATAGGTATATTGACAAGTGCAATCATTCAAGAAGCATTCTTGGCATTTGAAAAAGTCATACATAGCATACATAGGCTTGCCAAGTGAGTGGATTATCCTCACCCATTCACTTATGGATTTTGGATTTGCTTCACCCATTTTCTTTAAGAGGTTTTTGACTCAACCTTACTCTTGGGAGTCACCACACTTTTGGGAGAATCTTTACTTTGTCTCAACCAATTTTAAGGGCTCTTGCCTCATCCTCACAATGGCTAAGGTTTTTTGGCTTCACTACACACAAGCAAACCCAAGCAAATATCATAAACATCATTTAGAAATATAATATATCATTATGGTACCATGGCATATGAAATCATGCTAGAATACATTTCATGGCTTAAAATACACATATACACATTCAAAGACAAACCAAGCATACATTCATGCATGAGAGAAGGAGGAGTGAGCTATTTTGGATGTTACTACACACTTTTTCTCTTTGAAATAATGCTCCTTTCCTCGGCCTCATACACAAAAAGGTGTGAGAATGATTTCTCTTAGCCTAGACACAATTTATGAAAGCCAATTAAGTTCATGGAATCAATTCTAAGGCCACACAACTTCCTCACACACTAACTTGATCTATAAACCTCTTTATGTTTCTAAGAATGCATCTAATGAAACAACACCCATCAAATAAGTTCTAGGCTCCTTTCTTTCCTTTCATATATGATTCTTGACTCCTTTTAAGCCTCTTGAAGTCATCACACAATTAAAATAAAGAGCTTAACTACATGTTGCTTCTTTAGGTCATATTATGGAATATATAAGTCCAACTCACTTTCTATGGTTTCTAAATTTTTTCCAAGACTTGCCCTCATCTTCATTCATCATATATGACTCAAAAATGGACTTGGAACAAATTAAAACTATCCCTAGGTACCTAAACCCCTCTTAGCCAAAACTAGGAAGCATTATGGCATCAATGGACTTGGCTTTGTTTTCTTGATGGAGGAAGCACTTAGGGAGACTTCTAGGGGTCTTAGAAGCTCATTTAAACAGTCATTTAGGCATAGAAATTAAGGTATCAAATCAGATTTTACAAGGAGCACATGAAGCCCTAGAATTTTCATCTTGAATTTCATGGTTATTTGTTAATTTTCTTTGCATATTCTTATTCTCCATACTCTTTTTCCTAAGAATCACCCTTGGTTCTGCCTAAAAACTAAGCCCTCTTATGACTTCTTGAGTAGAGCAAAATATGGGGAGAAGAGGAGCAAGGGGTAGCAACCATGGAAGAAGAAATTACCTTATTTTTCCTTATTTTCTCACTTGAATCTTGTCTTCTTTGGCCTCCTCTCTTCAAATCCGAATTTTCCCTTTAATTTCTCCCTTAAAACATATTCATATACTTCAATATAATCACAAGAAAGGAAAGGAAATGGAGGAGAAGAGGTTTGGAAAGGAAAGAGCATGAAAAACTACCAAAAATTCATACCTTCAAGCCTTTGATTTCTCCTTTGTCTTCCTCTTGTGTGCCACTCTCCTAGGGTTTTCTCTCTGGTTTAGGCCAGAAACATATGAAACTAAATGAGTGGGAGAGTGGGGTGTGTAAAGGGAAGGGACAAACCCCAACGAACTGGGAAGGAAGGCACAGTATTCGTGAGGGCTCTGTATGTGTTGGTATCAGAGCTGGCCGTTCGAATGTGCAACCCGAAGATGGGTTGGCCCCTAAAGGGGTGAAATGTAAAGTCCCACATCGAATGGAATGGTCCTGGGAATGACCAATGAACCGGGAAGGAAGGGACAATACTCGTGAGGGCTCTGTATGTGTTGGTATCAGAGCTGGCCGTTCGAATGTGCAACCCGAGGACAGATTGGTCCCCAAGGGGGGTGGAATGTAAAGTCCCACATCAGATGGAATGGTCCTGGGAATGACCCATATAAGTGGGGAGAATCCTCCTCCTTGGGAGCGCGCTTTTCCCATGAGCTAAGCGGGAAGGGACAAACCCCAACGAACTGGGAAGGCAGGGTCAATGACCCATGAACTGGGAAGGAAGGGACAATACTCGTGAGGGCTCTGTATGTATTGGTATTAGAGCTGGCCATTTGAATGTGCAATCCGAGGACGGGTTGGCCTCTAAGGGGGGTGGAATGTAAAGTCCCACATCGGATGGAATTAGGGCCAACCCATCCTTGGGTTGCACATTAGAACGGCTAGCTCTGATACCGACACATACAGAGCCCTTACGAGTATTGTCCTTTCCTTCCCGGTTCGTGGGTCTTTGACCCTGCCTTCCCAGTTCGTTGGGGTTTATCCCTTCCTGCTTAGCTCACGGGAAAAGTGCACTTATGAGGGGGAGGATTCTCCCTACTTATATAGGCCGTTCCCAGGACCATTCCATCCGATGTAGGACTTTACATTCCACCCCCCTGGGGGGCCAACCTGTCCTCGGGTAGCACATTCGAATGGCCAGCTCTGATATTAACACATACAAAGCCCTCACGAGTATTGTCCCTTCCTTCCCGGTTCGTGGGTCGTTAACCCTGCCTTCCCTATTTATTGGGATTTGTCCCTTCTTGCTTAGCTCACTGGAAAAGCACGCTCGTGAGGGGGAGGGTTCTCCCCACCTATATGGGCCGTTCCTAAGACCATTCCATCCGATGTGGGACTTTATATTCTACCCCCCTTGGGAGCCAACCTGTCCTCGGGTTGCACATTCAAACGGCCAGCTCTGATACCAATACATATAGAGCCCTCACGAGTATTGTCCCTTCCTTCCCGGTTCGTGGATCATTGGCCCTGTCTTCCTAGTTCGTTGGGGTTTGTCCCTTCCCGCTTAGCTCACGAGAAAAGTGCGCTCGTGAGGGGGAGGATTCTCCCCACTTATATGGGCCATTCCCAAGACCATTCCATTCGATGTGGGACTTTACATTCCACCCCCTTTAAGGGCCAACCTATCCTTGGGTTACACATTCAAACGGCCAGCTCTGATACCAACACATACAGAGTCCTCATGAATATTGTCCCTTCCTTCCCGGTTCATGGGTTTTTAACCTTGTCTTCCCGGTTCGTTGGGGTTTGTCCCTTCCCGCTTTGCTTACAGGAAAAGCACGCTTGTGAGGGGGAGGATTCTCTCCACTTATATGGGCCATTCCCAGGACCATTCCATTTGATGTGGGACTTTACAGGGTGCCCTATATATATAGGTGGAGGAAGGAAGACTTCTCAAAAATTCTAATTTTACCCCTTCATTTTTGGCATTTTTGTTTCTAATTCGTTTTAGCTCCTTTTTGAGAACCATCTTTTCCATTATAAAATTTAGGTTCAATTTAGTAAAATGCCTTTAGAATCACTCAAATCAAAGTTAAAACCTTTCCAAACTAATCCGTCAAAGTTCGGATACACTAACATTGGAAAAAGTCCACCGGAGGGATTTTAACTGTCCTGGGGTTCCCATGATTTTCAAGGCTTCTAGGAACCCTAGAGAACTCAAAACTTTCATTTAAAAGTCCTCCTATATGAATTCTAAAATTTGCTTAAAATTACAAAAATGCCATTACATTTCGTAAGTCTTTCGTTAATTTCGTTTCTTCATTCTAGCTCCATTTTTCCTTCCATTTGAGCCTAGGATTCGCATTTTTAGAAGTCTAGAATATTACTCAATTTTTTTTGGGACTTTAACTAATTCATTTTAGAGGACTTGCTTTGAAAATCTATCCACTTCTATCATTTAATAAAAATCAGATATTACATTCATTGATCCTAATGACAAGAGTTAATAATTAGATACAGAGTTGAGGTTTCAATTCAATATTAATTTGTTAATATGTTGAATCTTGTGTGGTAACTCAAAATATATTGCTATGAATACAAATAGGGACTCTTAGACTAGAACCAATAATAATTAAGTTAGGATAAGGATAATGGATACCAAGGGATGAATCCAAAGTTAGTCACAAGTACATTAGTTACTTTTTCATTGATACAATTTAGGTAGTAATTCGTATTTTAATTCATTCTAATGCTAGTTAGTTTTGTTAATTCAAACTCCCTTTAATTAGATAGCTTCTAGATTTCTTTACACTTAGAAAGCTCAATTAAATATTGAATTCCATTTCCAAAAGAGACGATTTAGGTTGCACCCTATATTGTAAATATTTTTTAACTTAGTTTATTTTGAGGTTGTGCGACATAATCGCTCAATGATCATACATCAAAATATACAAATACATAATCATATATACAAGAGTACACCTTAAAATAATCTATTGTCAAAGTAACTCTTCTTATGTCTTTTGTTCCTCATTGTTGCTTCCTTGAGAGCCACCCTAGCCATGATTAATAGAAGTAGAGGAACAGCTGATATTCAAAGAATTCTAATAACTAATCCAACATTTAAGCATACATATATGGTTCACTTAAGATCCAAGATACAATCATTCATGTCATACAACTATATATATATATATATCATATTCATACAATAAAGATCCTATGGCTTCATCAAGAGCAATATCAAGTTTTATAGGCTTTTAGTCTAGTCTCACCCAATATCTAGGGACTTTTGGTTTAACCTCACATTTTTTTAGAGACTTTTGATTTAACCTTATTTACAATTAGGACTTTTGGCCTAGTTTCACCTATATTTAGAGACTTTTGGTCTCACTTGTTCTATTTTAAGGGCATAACTTCACCTATTAAGAGTCAAAACAATGCAAATGCAATTAAATGCCACACAATTGCATAAAATTATCAAACAATCAACAATACATATAATTTGCAAATAATATATACAAGCAATCTAAGATACTCAAGTAAACCAAGCATACATACACATGAATGAAGGAAAAGTTACCTTGACATAAAGAATTTAATGGATTCCCCTTGGCTTCTCTCTTTTGTTCCATGGCCTTACACTCACACTTGAATGGAAATTCACTTGCTTAGCCTACACACATTAAATGAAGCATAAAATTAACAATGGAACCATGCTTATACTCATACTAACTTTATATAAGTCAAATAGGGCTTTAAGTATACATATGACTCATTTGAATGCCTTATGAAGTAACTCTTACAAGCTAATTTCTTGGCTCCAAAATCTCACTCAATATGAGTGATATAACTCTATTAGGACTCATTAGAGTCATCATATACTTAGTTTAAGAAGTCTTGTACCAAATTGCTTCTTTGGGTATAATTGAACCTTAAATTTTCACTTTTCAAAATAAAACTTCTAAATTAAAACCAATGGAACCATTAGTGTTTATAATACAAATCGAGACCATTTATAATCTTGGAATTATTGAAAACTCTTCCTACGTATTACTTCCCTCTCATGACCGAATCATGCACCAAGAAAGGCTCCTATAGAGTTTTTGTTCCACTTTTAAGGAATTTGCCACCTATGAAGGGTCCTTAGCTTCTTCTTAGTTTAATGATGATCTTACATGGCTTGAAATACCTTTCTAAGGTTTCAAACTTCCTAAGGTGCAATAAAAACCCTAGGTATCATATCTTGAATCCTATAGCTTCCTAATTGATTCCAAGTTGTTTATTCTTATTCTTCATACTTTAAAACCCTAATTCTCATCATGCTTCAGCCTAAAACCAATTCCCTTTATGATCTCTATATCAAGGCTGAACCTAAGGGAGTGAAGAATCCAAAGGCGCAGTATGTTTTTTAAGCCATGTTATATACCATTTGAAAGTGCTTTGAAAAGAAATTATTATGGTGTAATTAGTTTCTTTTAAAGAGCTTCTTCCCCAATGGGTTTAGCTACCAAACTCCCTCTTTAAGAAAACCAAACCCATAGAAAGAAAGAGGTGAAAGAGTAGAAAAAACTTTTACAAGAGCAAGATAGGCAAAATCTCCAAATTTATTTACCTTTGGATCGCTTCTTTCTCCTTTCTCTCTTGGCTCTTCTTCACATCTCTTAGTTCTGGTTTGAGGCAAAGGAAAGTCAGTTAAAATGATAGGGAGAAGGTGGTGTGCTTATAAGAAAAAGGGTGATTTTATAACAATTTTAAAAATTTCTATTACGTCTTGCAACTTCGATTCTCTTATTTGAACTCATTTTAAATCCTTTTCAAGACCCATCTTTTTCGTCATAAAATTTTGGTCCTCTAGTTTGTTAAAAACATTAAGTTTCAAATTTATAAGATTTAAACAACTTCAAATAGCTTAGTCAAAGTTTGTGTCAACCAATGACCTAAATCCTATATGGGAAAGATTTTAACTATTCTGACGGTTCTTATAATTTTCTAGGCCTTTGAAAACCTTAGTAAGCTCAACTGTAATATCTGATTTTCTTAAATGGAATTGTAACCGATGAAATAATAAAAGAAGACCCTAGAATAAAATGAATTGAGGTTAAGTAAGGTTAGACAATAATCTAGGCATCTAGAAATGAGATTATGAAGCTAAAGATGGCTTGAAACCTGAGCCAAAACTGCTAAACAGTTTAAACCGAAAATACAGTGGCAAAATTATAATTTTGGGTAATTTTTTAGAAAATCAAAGGAGGGAGTTTTAAATTGTAAAATTGAGTTTCTCAGGGTTCTCAGAGCCCTAAAAACCATAGGAACATTCAGGATGACCAAAACCTTTCCGGTGTATGTTTTAGGTTGTCAATTGACCTAAATTTTGACTTGTTGATTCAAGATAGTTTCGAACCCCATAAAATTAAAATAAATATTTTTAATAAATTAAAAGACTTAAATTTTCATATGGAAAAGATGGTTCTAAAAAAGGAGCTAAAATGAACCTAAACAAGAAAAATTGAAATGGAAGGGCATAATAAGAATTTTTGAAAAGTTTATAAATGTAATACCCGATTTTTCTAAAAAGGCTCGAAACTAATGAGTTACAAAAGGAGGTCCCCTAATTTAAATGATTATAGACTAAAAAAATTAGAGTAATAATTAGACCTCTAAAAATGAGAATGTAATGTTAAAGGTGCCCTGAAATCAGAGTTAGGATGGCTAAATAAAATTAAGCTAAAAGGTAATGACATTTTTGTAATTTCAGGCAACTTTTTGAAAAACTCAAAAAAGGGATCTTTAAATAAAAAAATTAAGTTTTTCAGGGTTCTTAGAGGTCCTAAAAATCATAGGAACTCCTAAAATGATTAAAACCCCTATGGTATGCATCTTTTAGTATTGGTTGACCAAAACTTTAATCAAACAATTTGGTAAGGTTTTAAATCTATTTTAGGTGAAACCAAAGGCTTTTATGAATTAGAGGACCTAAATTTCATGATAGAAAATACGGTTCTAAAAAAGAAGTTGAAATGAGCCTAAATGGAAATAACCAAGTTTAAGAATTAAATTGGAATATTGGAAAACATTATAAATCAACCCTCTAGCCTTTTATAATCATGTCCCACTTCTGCCCAGCTCCCTAACCAACTTTCCTCTAGTCCAACAAAGATTCAAGGGCAGCTCAAATGGCGCACCAAGTGAGGGAGCAAAGGGAAGAGAAATAAGCTTGAAAGTGTAATAATTCCTTACCTTTTCATGTTTCTTGCTTCACTAAGCTTCTTTTCCTCTTTCTCCTCTCTCTTCTCATGGTTTTGGTGTCTTAATTGGACATGTTTCATGGCTGGTTTAGTAGGAGGAAGAGAGGTGTAACGAACGTAATTTTTATAAAACTACAAAATGAGCCATATAAAAGTAAGTCCTCTGAAATAAACTAGATAATGTCCCAAAAAATTTGGATTGAGTCCTAGACTCCTAAAAATGATAATTCTAGGCTCAGACGGAAAGAAAAACAGAGTTAGGATGGAGAAATAATTTGTGACAAAAACTAATGAAACGTAATGGCATTTTTGTAAGTAAGCGTAACTTTTGGAAAACCACATAGAAGGGCTTTTTAAATGAAAGTTTTAAGTTGCCCAAGGTTCTCCGAGGCCCCAAAAACTATGGGAAGCCCCAAGACTAGTAAAGCTCCTCCGGTGTATGTTTTTCAATGTCAGTTGACCTAAACTTTGACCGGTTCGTTCAGTAAGGTTTTAGCTCCAAATTAAGTGATTCCAAAGGCATTTTATTAAATTGGGAACCTAAATTTTATGATAAAAAAGAAGGTTCTAAAAAAGGAGCTAAAACGAAGTCGAAACAAAATTGCCATTACAAAAGGGCAAAATTATAAATAAAAGCTTCTAGAATGTCCTAAACACATCCACACTTTTCTTCCATCTTCTCCCTTTTATTAAGCACGAAATTTTCTGCCCAAAATACAGAAGTTATTCTGCTTTCTTAGGCGCACAAGAAGGAGGAGAAAAAGAGGAAGAAAACCAAGGAGAAACTAGGTAATTTCATGGATTTTCTTGCTCCATCTTCCTCCAATCTTGTTCTCCTCTCTTCCTCCTTTCTTTCCATAGATTTTTTGAATGATTTGGTTCTATTTTTGGTCCAGACCTAAGGGGGAAAATTCGAATTTGCCAAGGAGAAGAGAACCAAGGAAGAAAAGCTTTGAAAACAAGCTTGAAACTAAGGTATTTTTCCATTCTTGATGCTTCATCTTGGTTGCTCCTCTTTGTGGTAGTTTTAGCCAGCCTAAGGGGGGTAGAAGGAGATGAATTTTGGGTAGAACCAAGGGAGAAACCTAGGGAAAAGAGTACAAGGATTAAGAATATGGCAAGAAATTCTAAGAAAAACCAAAGGAAATCAAGTTAGAAAAGTGTGGTGTTCTTGGAGGTTTTGTAAAATATGATTTTGTTTGAGTAGTTCCTTGGCTATTTAAATGTTTCATTGAGCTCCTAAGACCCCTAGAAACTTTCCCAAGTGGCTTTCCCATCAAGGAAAATTTTGAAACTCCAAGAAACCTAATTATGTGCTTGTCTCGGCCAAGGAGGATTCATAGGGCTAGGAAGTGTTTTAATTTGTTCTAACCTTAGTTTGGGACTCCATATGATGTTAGAAGATAGGAGGAACCATTGGAAAAAATTTAGCAGTCATAGGTTGGGAGATGGGACAATGGTGTCCATAATGGTGCCTTATGAAGCAACTTAGTCTTCCAATGGTGCAATTGAATATGTGATGGCTCCAAGGACCTTAAATGAGCCCAAAAAGTCTAGAAATAACAAGAGAATGGAACCTAGAACTTGGATGATATGAGTTGCTTCAATGGACCATTTATGGAACCAATATGCCCATTATGTAACCAAATGTGTGTTTAAGAGTGAACCTAGTGTCTTGGCTTGCTTCAAGTGTGTAATTGTGTGATGTTTGTGATGTCTAGGTCAAGAGAACCCTACTCCACCTAAGTGCTCTTGTGAGACTAAGGAGGGAAAGGAATTGGCAAAATAAGCTTGCATAAATTAAAAGGTAGCTCTCCGCCTCATTCTCTTGCATTCTTGTGTGCATATGTATAGTTGTATGCTTGTATATGATCTTGTGATTTGAGAACATGCCACTTGATTTCTTGAGGTTGCATTGGTACCAATGTATCTTCTTGAATGACTATGGTTGTGGAAAAAGCTCATAAGGGTGAGGTAATGCCAAAAGTATTTTGATGAAGGTAAGGAGATGGTAAAAGTCTCATGGCATGGGTGAGACAAGGCCAAAATTCCCTTGAATGGGTGAGGCTAAGTCAAAAGACCCTAGGCCAAGAGTGAGGCAAATCCAAAAGTCCTAGAAATGGGGTGAGGCAATACCAAAAGTCCTTAAAGTATGAAAGTGGTCTTGACATGTTGATGTGGCATGAAATGGGATTTATTGCACACTTTATACTTGCATATTCATATATTTGATGTATGTATGCCTTGAATGTGGTGTGAATGGGTGTGTGAGCTATTGAGATTCTTGGAATCTCATTCCCCTTTCCCTCTCATGCTTAAAATGTCTAGGTGGTGCCTAAGGCTAAGGAAATGCAAGCCAAGAATACTAAATGGCTACACTTTGTTTAATTTGTAGCTTAAATTGTAATGGAGTGTCAAGAAGCATTGTACATATTATTTTTGGTTGTGTAAAACCTTGAGCATAGGTAACATGATGCATAAACTATATGTATAATGTATGTAGTATTAAATCAATGAAATTATGTAATTAGACTGTTTAGTGCATAAATGGATGTTGAGAAACCAAAATAAGATGCATGGGATTTGGGACCACTTGGGCAGTCTCTACAAGTCATATTTGTGTTTTGAAACTTGCCTAAGAGGTGCCAAACAATTAAGAAAGTTATTTGGACAAATTGGTAACCCATGTGGAGCAAAAATTTACCATTTTAGGAGGCTATACCCTTTTTGTCCAAATGAGCTTTTCTTGGTCTAAAATTTGGTATGCACTTAGATCTTATTAAGAGCTTTTGGAAAGCTAAAGTTGATAATTTTTGGAGGTCTATGGAATATTTGACGAATTGTTGAAGTTGAAAATTTTTTTGGTTTTGGTCCTTGGTACTGTAGCACTAGTCCGAAATTAAATTCTATCACTTATAGGGCAAATGATGTCCAATTGCCACAAAATTTTATACAAAATAACTATACATTCCCAATGACTTGTGACAACTAGAAACACCTCAATTGGATGTCTAGAGAGGGAGATACGAATTTTTGAACATTCTGTCCAGTATCAGGAGTTTTTCCCGACCTAAGTTACTATTCTATTAAATTTCGAGGCTTGGGCTACTTGAGCGGGTCTGAAATTATTTTTACCCTCTAGCCAACATTCATAGATTTCCAGATTGGTATCATTTGCATGGAGTGGATTTTTTGGAATTAATTGGATATTTTCAAAGTTTGCTGCAGAATTCTGTGATAGTTCCATAATGTAGTTTGACCTCTGGACCTTTTTGGATATCAAACGTCCTCTGTGATGGATGTTATGGTCTATACATATTTTTAGAGTAAATTAGACATTTGTAGATTTCCAGAATGACCAATTATTCATGTTTTTTATTTTTCTACAATTAGTTATGATTTTTCAAAGTTTGGATAAAAAAGAGGCAAAATTTGTCCCAAAATAAACCTCCATGTTTTATGCTTCATTTTGGTTTTCTTGAGTTGTGAGCCACATTTTATGATCCAAATGAGTTGTATTCATGTAATTAAATATGGAAATGTGTTGTATGAGCTCACATGGCCCACGTGATACAGAATGAAATTTTTATATACGATGTAATCCAAAGGAATGTATTATTTGCAATGGATTTTTTTTACTTTCTTCGTGGAATGTATCATATGAGCATGTAAATGTGATTGAAATGAGCTAGAAATATATGGTGTTACAAGAGGAATTGTGAAAAGGCTTGAAGGCTTTGGGAAGCTCTCTTGAAAAGGCTTGAATATAAGGTAAATACCATGGCTTCACTTGCTTCTTCTTGGTTGCTTCTTGATTATGAGTTTTGGTGAGACCTAGGCCTATTTAGGAGAGGATGAATTCAGGTTATAACAAGGCAGGAACAAGGGTTTAGAGCATGAGGAATAATAATATGCAATTGCAACTAAAAGAAAAGTTTTAGAATTCAAGCTATGTTGCTTAGGGTTTTAGTTGCACCTAGGAAAATTTGAAGCTCTCTAATGATAATCTAGCTTATATAAGAGTATGTATGAGTTCATAAGAGATCTAGGAAACTTCACAAGTGGCAAATTCTCTAGAAAAATCAACAAAACTCCATAGGCTCCCACACTTTGCTATGTCTTGGCCAAGAGAGAGATTAGGCACTTAAGGAGAATTTTCTTTAATTTCAAGGATAGAAATAGCCTAGATATGAATAATAAATACCAAAGAAACTATTAGTTTGAATTTAAAAATCATATTTTGAAAGTTGAAAGTTTAAGGTTCCTTTAAGGTATAAAGAAGCAACTTATTATTTAACTCCTTGAATTGAGTTTGTAATGACTCTAATAAGTTTAAATGAAGTCATGAGATTTAGATTGAATGAGAAACTAGAGCTAATAAAGGCTATTTTTATATATTTTATTTCCCTTAATTTGGATATTTTGATGAATAATTAAGACTTGATGGGTTTTAATTAGATGAGATTTTTAGTAGCCATTTTTGCACTCTAGGAATTTATTTACAAAATTATTGAATTTTAACATTTAAATTTATTTTAATTATTTTTGTAAATTTTTCTACTTAATATTTTTCTATTAATTTTGCAGATTTTTTATGGGAAAATTAAATTTAAATGTTGAAAAAAAATTTAGAAGATGATGGCATGGGTTTGTGATTAGGAAGGGCACATGGATTGGATTCATACATTCAACATGCATGTGCTTACAAGTTACACACAAAGGAGGGGTGGCATTTTGCTCTTATCCATGTAACACACCAGAACCATAATGGATTACACACACATGCAGAACAATTCATAAGCTATCCATATTGCCATACTTCTAGTTCACTCGTATATTCACACATGCAAAGAAACATGTAAGTAGCATCTCCACATTGACTCCTTTCACATGCATGGCCTATTTCTTATTACATACACTCATGCAAGAAATGAAACACACATGGATGCAAACACACTTTAAGCATGGCTAATGCACACGGGTTAGCCTCTACACTTCTCACACACTAGATTCACCATTCATGAGCTCCATGTAGCACCCATTCATGCATGGTGACACACAACAAATACACACAGTAGCACTTTTCACTCACTTACAGTCTAACCCACATTTACTCACACACACAGCTACTACATGAAACAAGGTGGCACAGGCTTTTGAAGGAAGATGTGCATAGGAAGAACACATGATAAAGAGAGATTAAGAAGTACATGAGAGGAGCTTCATGAAATCATGTGAAGAGTGAGAAAGGAAAAAGTTAGGAGAAAGAAGTTAGGCTATTCTTACGTAAGCTACATGGGTTATGGGAGGAAAGCATGAACACATGATAGAGAAAGTGGAGGATTCACATGGAAGAAGCACATATGGAGGAGACCCTTAGGCTTTCACGTAGAGGCTAGACATCCACGTGCATCTATATCACAGCATCTCACTCATGAGATTAGGATGTGGTGGAATGAGAGGAAAACACATGGAATGATTCAATAAGCCACGGATGCAAAACACATGAACAATAAACAAATGAGTTTGGGAGTAATAGAAGAAGGAGCACGTGAAAGAGCAAGGAGGCAAGGCACGTGAATTTTGATGAAGGGCTTGGGTAGTAGTTAAAAACGGGGAGTCCAATGCTTTATCTCATCCATTCATTCACACAATCCATCCATTCACCCAGAGAGAAAGCATGGAAGTCATGTGATCATTAAATAAATAACACACTCAGGCAAGCTCTAGGAGAGGGGCATCCACACTTCATCCATCATTCCATTCATTCACTTTACACATGACCCATTCATACCATTCATCCCATTTTGCTGTAGTCATCATCCACTCATCTTCCTCCATCTCTTTCCACTTCCATGAAGCACTAACTCTATCTTGTGGCTAGCTTGGAGGAAGACCATGATTGAAGCTTGAATATAAGGAGATTGTCAAAGGATTGGGCTAAGATTCCTATTTTATTTTTCTCTCTTTCTACATCAATTTTTTATTACTGAACTTGTTTTGTTGAGCTTGTAATTGGCTAAGATTAATATAGTTTATAATTAGTGGTTAGTTAGACACTAATTAAGAGACTATTTGAATAATTAATGGATTGAATTAAGTGCTATATTTTCATTTTCCTACAATTATCTATGTATGCAGTCAAGGTATTTGATAAAATGCATGTGAGAAATTGTTTGTTTAATTGTTTGATTTGAGGGTTTCTTAGAGTTTAATTAGTTAATTAAACATCCTAGAGTGATAATTTAAAAGCTAATTGATTGATTAATCACTCAATTCAACCATTCATTGATCAGAATGATAAGAGTTAATAATTAGATGTGGAGTTGAGGTTTCAATTCAACATTAATTTGTTAATCTCTTGAATCTTGTGTGGTAACTCAAGATACATTACCATTAACATAAATAGGGACTCTTAGACTAGAACTAATGATGATTGAATTAGGATAAAGATAGTGGATACCAAGAGATGAATCCAAGGCTAGTCATAAGTCCATTAGTTACCTTTTAACTCATACAAATTAGTTAGTAGTTAAAATTCTAATTCAATTTAAATTTAAGCTAATTAGTTTAATTCAATCAAACCCCCTTTAGTTATATAGCTTTTAGATTTTCTTTTACACTTAGAAAACTCAATCAAATATTGAAATCCATTTCCAATGGAGATAATCTAGGTTGCACCCTATATTGCAAATATTTTACAACCTAGTTTATTTTGAGGTTGCAAGGCACAGTCGTTAGGAGCCAAAATCATGAATTATATAGGTAGCTTCATTATGCCCTTGTATAGAACCATAAGCATGCTATAAGTTAGAATAGGCTTGTATAGAGCTTATGTAAAGCTATAATAGGTTCTAATGTTGTGTTTGTGTCTTATTTGATGTATATAAACCAAGTAAATCAAGCTCCTCCTAGGTGTGTGTGTGTGTGTGTGAGGCCGAAAAAGGGAAGGAAAGCTCAAAGGAGAAGGTTTATGACTCTTGACTTAAGGTAACTCTCTATCCTTCCTTGTATGCATTTTATAATATCCGGTTCTTTGAAAACGAGAGAAAACATGAGAAACGTAACGTACAAAATTCACTAGATACAAAGGAAAGTCCCCCAAATAGAGTGAATTAAAGTCCCAAAAAATTTATGTAGCATTCTAGACTCCTAAAAATGAGAATCCCAGGCTCATACGAAAAAAAAATAAAGCTAGAATGAAGAAATAAATTTGAATGAAAGGTTGATAAAACGTAATAGCATTTTCGTAATTTTGAGCAAATTTTAGAATTCTCACAAGAGGGCTTTTTAAATGAAAATTTTGAGTTCTCCAGGGTTTTTAGAGGCTCTAAAAACTATGGAAAGCCCTGGGACAGTTAAATCACCTCTGGTGGATGTTTTCTAACGTCGATTGACCTAAATTTTGACAGATTCATTCAGGAAGGTTTTAGCTCTGATTTGAGTGATTCCAAAGGCATTTTATTAAATTGAGGACCTAAATTTTATAATGCAAAAGAAATTTCTAAAAAAGGAGCTAAAACGAACTAAAAATGAAAATGTCAAGAATAAAGGGCAAAATTGAAATTTTTGAAAAGTATTCTTAAACCTATCTATATATATTGAGGCGCCCCATCTCCTCCCTCATTTAGACACAATTGTTTCTACCCTAAATTAGAGGAAGAGCCCTAAGGGTGAGGCACACAAGAAGGACAAG
Source organism: Erythrophleum ivorense (assembly GCA_026724425.1). Taxonomy (NCBI): domain Eukaryota; kingdom Viridiplantae; phylum Streptophyta; class Magnoliopsida; order Fabales; family Fabaceae; genus Erythrophleum; species Erythrophleum ivorense. The sequence continues at coordinate 9,258 of JAIUCV010001576.1, read as the reverse complement.
AAAAGAAGGAGAAAAAAAAAATAAGAAAGAGGTATGGATTTTCTTAGTCTTGTTCATACTTTTTCTTTAGCAAACCTCTTCTTCTCTATTTTCCCTTCTTTCCTATGATTTTATTGAATTTTTTGGATCGATTTTGAGGGAAAAATAGAGGGAAAATTTTGGATTTGAAGAGAGACGGCCAATGAAAGGAAGAAACAAGCAAGAAATTAAGGAAAAATAAGGTAAAATCTCCATCATGGTAGCTACTTCTTCTCCCATTTCTTCCTTGGTTCGTCCAACATATGGAGGTCCAAGAAGGCATGGATTTTTGGCAGAATCAAGGGTGAATTATAGGAAATTAGGTGTGGAGAATGAGAATATGCAAAGAAAATTAACAAAAAACCATTAGTTTTCAAGATAGCAAAGGTAGGGTTTCAAGTGCTCCACCAAAAATCTGATCTGATGCAATTGTTCTTAGGCCTAAATGAGTGTTTGGATGAGCTCTTGAGATCCCTAGAAGGCTCCTCATATGCATCTTCTATCAAGAAAACAAAGCAAATCTATTTGGTGCTTCCTTGAAGCCTAGCCTCGGCCTAAGCTAGATGGAGCACCTAGGGGTAGTTTTAATTTGTTCCAAGCTTATTTTTGAGTCATATATGATGGAAGAAGATGAGAGGAAGCCTTAGATAGTGAGATGGTATCATAGGTTCCATATTATGGCTTAAAGAAGCAACACCTAACTAGGCTCTTTGATTTGATTGTGTGATGACTCTAAGAGGTTTAAATGGAGTCAAGAATCATAAACAATGGAGAGAATAGAGCCAAGATAATGTTTTCTTAAGGTTGCTTCATTAAGTGCATTATGGAACCATAAAAGAGCCATATGAACTACCTAATTTTTCTAGTGAATGTATGGCTTTAAAATTTGATTCAAAAGTATAATTAGTTTCCATATGATGTGTTTAGGCTAAGAGAAACAAGCCTTACATCATTGTGAGTGTGTGCCTGAGGAAGGGAATATAATTCCAAGAGAAAAAGTGTGCAAGTGTGATAAAGGTAGCTCTCTGCACTTTCTCTCATGCATGAATATGTGCTTATCTTGTCTTTGAATATGTATGTGTATTTTAAGCCACGAAAAGTGTTCTAGCATATGCTTATGTTCCATGGTACCATGATGTTGTAATATATTTTCAAATGATGCCTAGTATGTGTGCTTGAGTTTACTTGAGTGTGGTGAAGCCAAGAACCCTTAGCTATGGTGAGAATAAGCTAAGAACCTTTAAAATTGGTTGAGACAAAGTAAAGAATCGCCCAAGAGTGAGGTTGAGTCAAAATTGCTTAGAGAAAATGGGTAAGACAAGTCCAAAATCCATAAGAGAATGGGTGAGGCTAATCCACCTACTTGGCAAGCCTATGTATGCTTTGTATGACTTGTTGAAGTCCCAAAAATGCTCCTTGAATGATCATGCACTTCATGATGCCCATGCATGCATTTTTAAGACTTGTTTTGCATTCTTTATGTATGATTGAAATGGGAGATGAGTTATTGAGATTCTTTGAATCTTATTCCTTCCTTTCCAATGTCTTAACATGGTAGGTGGACCACATGAGCAAGATAATGGAAGCCACTAGGTTGGAAGATGAGAGTATGACACTAAAGTGCCTAGATTTTACTTCTATATAGCCATATGAGTGGCAAATATTGTAATCCATTATTGTATATATCCCATGACCTTATGAACATATGTAATTATGCAAATGTATCATGTATAAATGAGATTTAATGTTATGTGTATGATATAGTGCATTTTAGACATTGAGAAGTAAAACTAGCCTTGTGTATGGCATGGGGGTGGAGAGAGTGAGTTTTCAAAATTTGGGTTTAGGCACCTTTGAGACAAGTTTAGAATTTTATTTTAGTGCATTCTCACATGCTCAAGTGGTCATGGTTAACTTAGAACTCAAAATGGACCATTTGGACCTGTTATATGACACAAAAATGACCATTTCACAACCCCATGTCAAAATCTGACCAAATGAACGATCTTGCCCATGAAATTTGGCATACATATAGATCTTATTTAGATATTTTGGAAAGCTAAATACCATATTATTTGGAGCTCTTTGGAATTAATTATGAATTTTCAAAATTGGTATTTTTTTGCTGAACTGATACAGACATTGTTCATATGGTCAAAAATTTGGTCTATATTATTCAAGAGACAAATGATGTCCAATACTTATGAAATTTTATAATCATAAACTAGACATAATAAGCTTTTCATGGCCACTAAGATCATCCCAATTGGACCTCTAAGTAGGGAGATATAAATTTTTGAAGTTGGAGGACAGTACTAGTAACGATAGTCGACCTCTAGTACTATTCTATCAATGTTTGGTAGCTAGTAGCCTCTTTTGTGGTTTGAATTTATTTTTAACATAAATTAGACATCTGTAGCTTTCCAGAATGGTATAGTATGTATGATTTTTATTTTTCTAGAATTAGTTATGATATTTCAAAATTTAGGCACAGAATCTGGAAATCCTACCCAAGGCTGAACACTATGTTTTTGAGTAGACCATCCATTTGCATGAGTTCTAGGCCACTTCTTGAGTTTGTTATGAATTGTATTTGTGCATTTAAATATAAGAATAAAATGGATGAGTTTATATGGCCCACAAAATGTAACACCATAATTTCTTAACTTATTTCATACTATCTCCATATTTAACATCATGCATTTTATGGAAGAGCCAAGAAAATAACATAAAAATAATGAATATTTTAATATTACATCGCGTATGAAAATTTCAATCAGTGTCACGTGGACCATGTGATCTCATGTATCATATTCTCATATTTAATTATATGGAAACAATTCATTTTCATCACTAAAAGTGGCTTACAACTCATAGAAGGCAAAGGGAAGCATAAAATACATAGTTGCATTTTTGGTTAGAAATTCTCCTTTTCTATCACAAATTTTGGAAAATCATAAATAATTTTAAAAAAATTGAAATCAGGCACTTGTTGCCATTATGAAAATCTAAACACATTTTCTTTATGATAAAAATATGTCTAGGCCATGAAATACAACACAGAAGATGTTTAACATTCGAAAAGTTCCAGAGGTCTGGCTGGCTATTGGTACTATCACAGCTTTCTACTACAAACTTCAAAAATGTCCAATTAATTCTTCAAAAATCCAATCCATACAAATGATACCAATATAGAAAGATAAAGATGTTAGATAGAGGGAAAAAATAATTTTAGACTAGCTCAGGTATGTCCAGGCATCGAAAACTAATCAAACAATACCTGAGGTCAGTCTAAATGCCTAATACTAGATAGAATCTTTAAAAATTTATATCTCCCTCTCTAGACACCCAAATGGGGAGTTGGAATAATTCACTGGGAATGTTTTGTTTCTCTGTATAAAATCAGAATTTTCCTAAATTTGAAAATTCATCAAATATTCTATAGACCTCCAAAAGTTCTTCACTTTAGCTTCTCAAAAAGCTATAATTTCATGCCAAATCTTAGATCAAGAAGAGTTCATTTGGATAAAAAGTGATATAGGTTTCCAATATGGTCAATTTTTACTCCATATAGGATACCAAAGTGTCTAAATGATTTCTCTTGATGTTTGGCACCTATTGGGCAAGTTTAAAAACATGATTATAACTTGTATAAATTGCCTAAATAGTCCTAAATCTCATGCATCTCATTTTGGCCATTCCACTTCCACTTATGCATAATCACACAAAACCATTCAAGAAGCTAGTTTGCCATTACATACTCAATTGACATTCTAGTGGTCATATAACGTAATCTCTCATTTACACATAACATATTAATATAATTACATATGCTCAAAAGGTCATAGGTCATATACAATAATAGGTTACATCAATTATCATTCAATAAGCTTTAAAGTAGACAAATCCATGCATTTTAGAGTCAAGCTCTCATCTTTCATGTGATTGGCTCCCATTCCCTTACTTTCTTCATCCACCTAGCATGTTAGAACATTGGAGAGGAAGGAATGAGATTCAAAAAATCCCAATAGCTTATCTCCCATTTCAACCATACATAAAGTATGCAAAACTATGTCTTGCAAATGCATGTATGGCATATCAACATGTGCAAACATTCAAGAAGCATTTTCAACATTTGAGCAAGTCATATATAGCATACAACGGCTTGGCAAGCAAGTGGATTAGCCTCACCCATTCACTGGTGGATTTTGGACTTGCCTCATCCATTCTTTAAGAGGTTTTTAGACTCAACCTTACTCTTAGGAGTTAACCTCACTTTTGGGAGACTCTTTACTTTGTCTCAACCAATCTTAAGGGTTCTTGGTTCATCCTCATCATGGTTAAGGGTTCTTGGCTTCACCACACTCAAGCAAACCAAAGCAAGCATCATAAACATCATTTGAAAATATAAAACATCATCATGGTACCATGGCATATAAAATCATGCTAGAATATTTTTCATGACTTAAAACACAGAGACACACATTCAAAGACAAGTCAAGTATACAATCATGCATGAGAGAAAGAGGAGTGAGCTATCTTGGAAGCAAGCACACACTTTTTTTCTTGAATTTCCTTTCCCTCTTTTGGCCTCACACACACAAAGGTGTGGGAATGATTTCTCTTGGCCTTGTTTTTCCTTGTTTTCTCACTTGAATCTTGTCTTCTTTGGGCTCCTCTCTTCAAATCCAAAATTTCCCTTAATTTCTCCCTTTAAGCCTTGATTTCTCCTCCTCTTCTTCTTCCTTTGGTGTGCCACTCTCCTAAGGTTTCTTCTCTGGTTTGGGGCAGAAAAATATAAGGCTATGTGAGTGGGAGAGTGAGGTGCCCTATATATATAGGTAGAAGAAAAATGACTTTTCAAAAATTCCTATTTTGCCTTTTGTTTTTGATATTTTCGTTTCTACTTTGTTTTGGCTCCTTTTTTAGAACCGTCTTTTCTATTATAAAATTTAGGTTCCCAATTTAGTAAAATGCCTTTAGAATCACTCAAATTGGAGCTAAAATATTCCTAAATGAATCTGTTAAAGTTTAGGTACACTGACGTTAGAAAACGTCCACTAGAGAGAATTTAATTGTCTAGGGGCTTCCCATGGTTTTCAGAACCTCTGAGAACCCCAAAGAACTCAAAATTTTCTTTTAAAAATTCCTCCTATGTGAATTTCAAAATTTACTCGAAATTATGAAAATGCCATTATTTTCATAAGTTTTTTGTTAAATTTTATTTTTTCATTCTAGCTTTATTTTTCTTTCCATCTGAGCTTGAGATTCTTATTTTTATGAGTATAGATGTTACTTGAATTTTTTGAGATCTTAACTAATTCATTTCGAGGGACTTACTTTGAAAACGGGCTTATTTTCATTGTTTAATGAAAATCGGACATTACACGGAACACCGAATGAAAAATTTATTTGTGACGTAATGCAATTTAATTGTATATTTTTATGGCTTTTCCTTAAGAAATTCATGTGCTTTATGGGAACAAGCCTACATATGATATGAGGTGAGTCATATAATTATGGTGTTACACATTTCTTGGTTATTTAATTGTCATTGAATACTTGTATGTATGTTTGAACTATGAGATATATTTATAGCCATTGGTTCAATGCTTTGGTACCATTATGTTTCTTGAATGACAATTTGAATATGTATGGCTCTTAATGGGTGAGGTTGTGCCAAAAGTCCCTTAGAGTAGGTGAAGAGAAGCCAAAAGTCCTTAAGAATAATTGAGACAAAGCCAAAAGTCTTAAGAGTAAGTGAGGCTAAGTCAAAAGTCCCTAAAAGTGGGTGAGGCAAATTCAAAAGTCCTAAAGAATTGGGTGAGGCTAAACCAAAAGTCCCTAAAGCCTATGTTTGATTTGAATGAGTTCGTATAGCTTAAAAATATGATTATGTATGTTTGCTATAAGTATTTGGTGTATGCTTATGTTCTTTAACATGAAAATGTGCTATATATATATATGCTTGAAAGGGTAAAAGAGCTATTGAAATTCTTTGAATCTCACTCTTCCCCACTTCATGTCTAACCATATCTAAGTGAGCTTCATGGAACAAGGAATGGAAGCCAAGGAGCATGAATAATGATACTTTGACAATAGAATAAGATTGTATGTAATTTGATGTCAAAATATGTAGATATATGATGTTTATGACATGTAAACTACTACTCATGTGTAAAAGTATATAAATATGATATGTGAGCCAAAATTAGGGCTAAATGTATGAGAATGTAAGTTCTTGATACTCTTAAGCCTTGATATGCTTGTGTATATGAATTGGACCTGTTATGATGCTTCTATATGTTGTATCTAAGCTTTTGGATGTGTTCAAGTGGTCTTATTACATGTAAGAAGCCATTTTGGCTCATTTGGAACCAATTGGGCATCTTTTTGGACCATAATTTTGCCCTGAACCAAAACTAGACCAGATGGACAAGTCTTGATATGAAATTTGACTGCATTTAGATCTCATTTAGATCTTTTCATAGAGGAAAAAAAAAATAGAATCTTTGAAACTCTAGAGAATTTATTATAATTTTTCAACGTTGGCCAAATTATGCAGAAATTGTCAATAGTATTGTTCATTTGGTTAGTCTGGTTTTTAGTGTTTTTGAGGGGACAAATAATGTCCAAAGCTTATGAAATTTTATAAGCAAATAGTTGGAATTATAATCTTTCCATAGCCACTAAGAGAAATTAATTTGGATCTGTGTAAAAGGAGATATGAATTTTTGAAGTTCCAGGTCTGCTGCTATCCAAAATCTCTTCCCAGCCAATATTTCATTAGTTTTCATAAGCCAAATGATATTGTTTTGATTTAAAATTTTTGTAGTAGTTAGATGACATCCTGATCTTTCCAAAAAGCTATAATTTGCATGATTTGGAATTTTCTAAAATTAGTTATAAATTTTCAAAGTTTGCATCAGAATGTGGAACATAAGGAAAAATGCAAGTGTGATATTCAATTTGAGATGTATGCCTTAGACCCAAAATTCATGATTCAAATTGTGATATTTCTGGTTCAATAAGTGTGTTGTGGATGGAAGATAACTTTAGTAAGCCCACATGACTTAATAAGCCAAAAATGAATTATTTTGGACTTTTAATAACGGTAATTTCTGCTGCCAAATGTAATTATTTTGTGAAAGTGGATACTTTTCGCTAGTTATGCTACAAATTAAATGCTAGATAAACTTGGTATTACAATAAACCACCTCCTTTCTTCTCTATTTCAGCCATGCCACCTTCCCATGGTTGGAACTGACTTTATTTGCCTCTGAAATAGAACTCCAAGTCGCACCAAAGAAGGGAGAGAAAGTGAGGAAGAAAGGCTAATGATAGTTAAGAAATCTTGCTCTTTTCATGACACACCTTTCATCAATCTCATTCTCCTCCTTAAACTCTCTCTCTTGATAGTTTTAGTTTCTTGAAATAGGTGTTTTTGTGGCTGAACTTTTAGAAAGAGGAGAGAGTTTGAAGGAATCATTAGCACCACAAGAATCTCCATCTAGTAAGGATTCATATAATGTATATATCTTAATAGAATGGTTGCTTCTCTTTACTTTCCTTTGTAACATCATATTCATCTAGCCTAACTCATGCCATTCTAATCACATATCCTTGAATAATACAAGCTTTCCAAGAAAATGGCATTAAAATATTAGATTATTTTTGTGTTACGTCGTGGATAAAATTTTCATTTCATGTCTCATAGACTATATGAACACATCCATCTTATTCTCATATTTAAATACATAAACACAACTCAGAACCATCTCAAGAAGTGGCCAATAACTCGAGCTCATGAACCATATACCCAAAAATTGCATGTACAGCCTCGATTAGTGTGCCAACTTTCTGTCATAAACTTTGAAAAATCATAACTAATTTTAAGAAAATCAAAATCAAACACACTATACCATTTTAGAAATCTACAGATGTCTACTTTATGTTAAAAATAATTTTAGACCAAAACAAGGACTTCTAGCTACTAGAAATCGATAGAATAGTAACCAAACTTGCTTGATGCTACTAGTACTATCATAGAAAGTGAAAAAATTCATATCTCCCTACTCAAAATCTAATTTTAATGATCTTGGTGGCCATAAAAATCTTATTATGTCCAGTATATGTCTATAAATTTCATGAGCATTGTACACCATTTGGCTCTCAAATGGCACAGGAGAAGAAACTGACCATATGAACAATAACTATACCCAAATAGCTAAAATTTGGTAACTTTGAAAAATCATTATTAATTTCACAGAGCTCCAAATAATCTCATATTTATCTTCATAAAAATATTTGGATATGATCTATATGTATGCCAAATTTCATGAGGAAATTCGTTCATTTGGTCAGATTGTGCCATAGGGTTGCAAAATGACACTTTTTGTGTCTTATAAGGGTCTCAAATGGTCCAAATCCACTTCTAAGATATCCATAGCCACTTGAGCACATGAGAAAGTACCAAAATGGTCTACTAAATATGTCTTAAAGATGCACAAATCCAGATTTTCCAAACTCACTCTCTCACCCCAACGTATACATAAGAATACATAAATTAGATCTAGCCATTCAATGTCAAGAAGTGGCTACAAGATCCACATAACATCAATTCTCATACATATACAATATATTTATACATTTACAAGTGTTCATGAGTTCATACATCATATAAAACATTGGAAATCATATACAACATTGGATTACATCATATGCCATTCATATGGCTACAAAATGGACAATTTCCACAATTCTATGTCAATCTCCTTCCTTTATACTTGATGGCTTCCATTCGTTAGCTCACTTGGTCCACCTAGACATGTTAGACAATGGGGGAGGAAGGAATGAGATTCTAGGAATCCCAATAGCTCTTCTCCCTTTCAACCATACATAAAGAATGCAAATCCAAGTCTAAAAATGCATGCATAGGTATCATGGACCATGTAATCATTCTTGGAGCATTTCTAGCATTCAAAAAGTCACATAAAACATACCTAGGCTTGCCAAGCAAGTTGTTTAGCACCACCCATTCTCTTTAAGGATTTTGGACTTGTCTCACCCATTTTCTTAAGGGTTCTTGACTAAGCCTTACTTTTGGAAGACTTTTGGCTTTATTTCACCTATTCTTGGGGGTTTTTGGCTCATCCTCACCATTGCTAGGGGACTTTTGGCTTCACCATACTTAAGCAAACTAAAAAAATTTTACAAAGCATCATTTGAATGCATAACATA
>JAIUCV010001575.1:0-80151 GCA_026724425.1 Erythrophleum ivorense | reverse complement strand
AAAAGAGTTAAATAGTAAGACTTGAGGCGAAGTTATTTTTCACTATTTTAAGTTATTTAAACCCTAAAAATAATTTTTTTATGTGAAAGAGCACCTAAGAAATTTGTACAGAGCAGTCAGATCCAAAAAAGCTTGAAAAATGAGTCTAAACAAAACAAATGTGCAATTAAGAGCAAAATAGTCATTTTAAAAAATTATAAAATGAAGCTTCTTAAGCAAGCCACATCCCTTATCTTTTCCAACCTTCCAAAATTAGATTTAGAAGCCATTAATGGCGTGGCATTTAAGGGAAGAGAGAGGAGGATTTTAAACTTCTATTTAAGTAAGTAAACTGCCTTGTTTCACTCATGCCACTTAGGAAAATTGTTATACTCTCTAAGAGCTTTCTAATGGCGGTTATCTTTTCATAAAATCTTGTAATACCATAATTTATTAATCTCCACATCCTCATATCCAAACTTGATTTCACATGAATTCAAGGAAAAGTGATTAAAAATATTACAATTTATTGTTATGCCGAGGTTTAAAAATTCATACTTTGCCCTGTAGATCCCGTGGACCCATTAATAGCATTCTCTACTCATACTACATTCATAAAATTCATTACATATCATAAAAATAATCCATGAACCATGGATTTGGAACCAAAAACTAGAAAAATTACAATTTGCTCTTGGGTTCAGCTAACAAGTTTTTGACACCAAATTTGGAAAATCATAATTAATTCTAGAAATATCAAAATCAAGCAAATGATAGCTTTTTGGAAAAACCTAAATGTCAACTATAGGTTAAAAATCATCCTAAGCCATGAAGAAATTAGATGGACCATATTTGACAATAGAAAAGTACTAACAGTCCAGCTACCCAGGTTTGCTGTCACTAGTTACTAATATAAACTTCAAAAATTCATAATTATTGTCACCAATTACTGTAAGGCTCCAGCTACTGGATCACTGTCACACCATATTATTCCTAGCATCAATTTCCTTTATCAAGGTGGGATTACACAAAGTAGCAATGAAATCCCAAGACTTTTGCATTAAAATCATGACTTAATGGCGTTATGTCGGGGTGAGGATTCAAATTTCGATTTGTAAACCCCCAGAAACTTACCAACAATATCTTCTAATTATTTTCCATTCATACAAGTCATAAACATCTTAAAAATTCACATGAATTACGGATCAAGAACCAAAAATCACTAATTCTCACGTTTTACCTCGGGTTCCAAGGTGGCAGATTTTGAAGCAACTTTGAAAAATCATAACTAAATGTAGAAAAATAGAAATGAGGAAAATGATAGCTTCACAGAAATCTCTGTATGTCTATTAGAAGGTAAAAATAATTCCAGGTATGAAACACCCAGATGGACTGCGTTTGACAACTGAAAAGTATGAAAGGTCTGGCTGCTCTTGAGTTCTACTACAACTTATTGATATGGATTTCAAAAATTCATAACTAATTCTCAAAAAATCCAAATCAAGTAAAATATACCAATCAGAAAAGATACAGATTTCTAAATTAAGGGAAAATTATCTCCAAACCCAGAAAATAAAATAAACTGGAGAAACTTGATGGAACAATGCTAAGGGTCCTGCTGCATCACTTACAGTGAGTTATAACTTCAAAAATTCATTTCTCTCTCTCTAGACCTTCAAATGAGGTAATTCTAGTTGTTATAGCTCAATGTGCATGTCTAGTTTCTCCATGTAAAATTTCAGAACCATTGGACCTCATTTGCCCCATGTTTGACACAGATGCATTTTCGGACCAAAGCTACAGTACATTGACCCAAATCAGAAAAATTCCTAAATTAAAAAATTCACCAAATATTTCCTAGACCTCCAAAAATTCTGAACTTTAACTTCCAAAAAGTCTCTAGATGATATCTACATTCATGCCAAATTTCATGGGGAAATTTGTCCATTTGGTCAGTTTGTGATATAGGGTTGCAAAATACCCTTTTTTAACTTTATATGGGGTCTCAAGGGGTCCATTTTTGCTTCTTCTCATTCTATGGCCGCATGAGCACGTGGGAAAGCATTAAAATACTCTATCAAACATGTCTCAAAGGGCTAATAACCCAGATTCCATAATCTCACTCATCCACACCAAGATATACACAAGAGCCATACTTGTATAACTTGGCATATCCAAGTCAAATTCATGAAATACCCTTCACACGGGTCTAGTTCTCATACATATACAATATACCCATACTTTTACAAATATTTATAATCTCATACATCATATACATTATGGAGATACATCATGTGACAACCATATAGCTATAATACAAATATTTTACAACTCCATTGCTAATCTTCTTGCTTCCAAGTGTGGTGGTTCCCATTTCCTTGCTCTCTTGATCCACCTAGGTATATTAAGTAATGGGGAGGGAAGAGTGAGATTCTAGGAATTCCAATAGCTCATCTCCCATTCAATCATGTATAAAGAATGTGATACAAGTTTTAAGGATGCATGCATAGCATATCAATATAGAAAATGGTGCAAAATACATTCTTGGCATTTACACAAAGCACACATAACATACTTCGGCTTGTCAAATGAATAGATTAGCCTCACCCACTTTCTTCAAAGTTCTTAGACTTGCCTCACCCTTTTTCTCAAAGGCCTTGAACTAAGCCTTGCTATTGAGAGACTTCCTCTTGGTCTCAACCATTTCTAAGGGTTCTTGGCTCATCCTCACTGAAGATAGAAGGTTCTTGGCCTCTCTACATTCAAGCAAACCAATGCAGCATTTATAGGCATCATTTGAATACATAGTGCAATACTATGGTTCCATGGAACATAGACATCATACTAAAATGCAATTCATAGCTTAAAATACTCATACACCCATTCAAAAACAATGTAGACATTTATTCATGCATGGGAGAAAAGAGAGAGAGCTACCTTGGAAGCAATTACACACTTTTTCCTTAAGCCTTGAGTCCTCTCCCTTGACCTCACACACCCAAGAAGGTGGAGATCATTTCTGTTAGCCTAGACATACCAAAAGAAACATGAATTACTCATGGGAACAAGCCTTGGAATTATACACACTTTACATGATACTACTTTGGTTTATGGCTCCATTATGCTTCCATAAGGCACTTAATGAAGAAACTACAAAAATTCATGATCTTGGTGAAAGAAACGGACTCTACACATAGCGAAAATTTTAATTCATTTCTTCCCATGGATCCGTCAACTTGATTAAACCGAGTATGAGACAAATATTACCTTTGCAGCGTGCTTTGTCCTTTTGGATCTCTGGAATTAACGTCTATACACAGCCCCCTCTACCGGTATCCACACGAACGATCTGGCAACACAAATGGCATGCTAGCACCTTTGTTCACCACGTCCGTACATGAATTGAAGAGAAGATGATCTTCTCTCTCTAGGCGTTTGTACACTTTCTCTCTCTAGGTGTACGGCCACTCTCTCTCTCTCTCTCTCTCTCTAGGGTGACGGCTTAGGGTTTTAGAAATCTGACCTCTTTTGTGTGTTTCTAAACCCTAGCCTACCTCTCTTTTTATAGAGGTATATTTAGATTAAATTAATTAATTTAAATACATTATTTAAGTTAATCCAAATTAATCTTAAACTAATTAGTTAAAATTTGAATTTATCTCATAAATTCAATTTGAACTAATTCATTTATAAATAAATATATATATTGAAATATATATAATACAATATATATATTTATATCAAATATAAATATATATATATATATTTCAAATTTCAATATATTATATATATATATCAAATAATATATACTTATATTTTGAATTAATTACATATATATAACATATTATATATATATAATTATCTCACCCTAATTAAGCGTAACATTTATCGAATCTAGACACAATTTTAAGTTCAATGAATTTGGACATTCTTGTTCCAATTGATTCGTTCTTGTGTGCGACCCTGTAGGCCTATATGATATTGGCAGTGGGCCAACAATGTTATTGCACTCACAAGTCACCAGCGGCCTCTGGCAAGACATAGTGACTACCCAAATCCATAAGGTTTGGTGATTCGATACAGCCTATCGTATAACCTTGTCACATCTCTTTTTATCACACGATATCTTGATCGAGCATGAGGCATGGAAATGTCATCTTTATCTTACTTGATCATTAGTTTCTCAATTTGCGTGCAAACTAACAGAAAGAATGGAAAATCCTTCCATCTAAGCATGGCCATGCATTTCTTAGTCTCACTTATCGAGGGGCCTAAAGATATCTTTCCGTTAACTAGAGGGACAAATTCTATCTTGACCACTCATCATCCCCTACATAGAATCTACTATGCCTGACAATAGCCTTTATGATCACCCGATCAAAGGTGATTTTTGACAATGCCAAAGCACAGTGTCCTTCATCTTGGAATCTATGATGATCTCAGGTATGAGGGATTAGTGACACAGTTATATATGAGATATGCTTATGACCTAATCCATGAAGCTACCTCATGACGGGTCGATCCAGCACCCTGTTCCCAACAGGCGCCTATGATTTTGATTTGTATCTTCATACATGATTAACATATAACCATCAATCAAAATCATACTCGTCTTAATTCATCATCATTCCCACAATGATGATCGACTAGGGATATTTAGGATAACTAATATAATTTATCTAAAGATATAATTATTATAAAAACATGCAAATATAATAATTGTAACAGAAAACTTTTATTCTTAATGCAGCACAATGTTTGCAAATGATTGGCCTAGGGCACAATCTCCAACACTTGGCTCCCTTCTCTTCTTTAATCTATGATTCTTGACTCTATTTAGACTCCTTGAAGTCATCACACAATTATTTTAAAGAGCCTAACTAAGAGTTGCTTCATTATGCTACATTATGAAGCCTACACTTCCATCTCACTATCTATGGCTTCTAAAATTTTTCCAAGGCTTCTTGTCATCCTCTTCCATCCTACATGACTTACAAATAAGTTTGAAATAAATTAAAACTTCCCCTTGGTACTCTTTCTAGCCAAGGCTGACATTATGAAAGCATTTGGGGTTCAAGGGGTTTCCAATTTTTCCTTGATGGGAGAGTCACCTAGGAGGTTCCTAGGGGTCTTAGGAACTCAAACAAACACTCACATATGCTATGGAATTCATGAATCAAATCAGTTTTTACAATGTGTTCAAGACTTCTTCACTTTCCTAACTTGAATTTTATTTGCTTTTCTTCCTATTTCTTTGCAATTCTTAGGTGCCCACATACTAAATCAATGGATTCTTGCTTGTTTTTGGATAGAAACTCCTCCCCTATAATGGTTCTATTTTTGGTCGTGACTCTCACATACAAGAAGCAAGAAAAAGAAGCAAAGCTACAAGGATATCTACCTTGAATCCAAGCTTCCATCAAGAGTCTCTTCATTTGGTCTTGGTCCCCTTTTGAAACTCTAATCCCTCCCTTCTGGTTTAAGGCCAAAATAGAACTATTTCATCCACCAAAACCATGGAAAGATAAAGTAAGAAGAGAAGAACAACTTTAAAGAAGAGAAAGCCATGAAATTCCTTGAATTTACCTATCTTTCTTGGCTTTCTTCTCCTTTCTCTTGGGCTTCCCTTTGTGCGCCTCTTTCCAATCTGTTTCAGACCAAAAAAATGTCAATGGAAAGGAAGGAGAAGAGCTAGACGTGTTTTTAAAAGCAAAAGGGTAAAGTTAACATATTTTTTTAAGTTTTCATTTTAGTCCCTAATCCATAGTTTATCCGTTTGGTCTCATTTCAACTCCCTTTCAAAATATGTCTTTTCCATCATATTCCTTAGGCTTTTAATCATAATAATTGCCTTTGGAATCGCTCAAAAAGGATCTAAAACCATTTTGAACCATCTAGTCAAAGTTTCAATCAATCGATAGCCGAAATCGCTCACTGGAAGGGTTTCAACTATTCTAGGGATTCCTATAGTATTTAGGGCCTTTGAGAACCCTGAAAAACTCAAATTTTCTGTTTAAAAAGCCCTCCTATGAGTTTTTAAAATTTTTCAAAAATTACAAAAATGCCCCTACTTTCTTGGCAAATTTTTTGAGCTTTCTGGCTTTAGTTTTTGGCATCTTAAACTTCAAATCCTCAATTTCTAATATTTAGAATTTTATTCTAATTTTAATTAGCCATAAACCCTTCTATTTCAGGGACTTTCTTTTATGTTTAGTCTATTTCTAACATTTATGGAGAAACTAAACATCACGTTTCTCACGTTTATGGAGGGATCAGATGTTACAATCAGTGGGCTTAAATCTATCATTTGCACGAGCCTCTCTAGAGGGCTGATCTCTCCTAGCGTTCACCATAGCTCTGAAACATTATAACAAACTTTAACATGAAAAGGGAACACTTCCACCATCAACACACTCAATTCATCCATAAACAAACTCATATACATCTAGGCAACTCATAAGTACAAGCCATAACCCACATCAAGAGCCTGAACCTTTGTACTAATACCAATAAATGTAACACCATAGTTTCTTAGCCTTTCTCATGTAATTTCTATGTCTCATGCCATGCACTTCATAAGAATTACAAGAAATGGCATATAAAATATTGGTTATTTTAGCGTTGCATCGTGTATGAAATTTTCATTCGGTGTCATATAGACCATATGAGGTCATGTATCATATTCTCATATTTAATTACATAGATAAAACTCATTTCCATCACCAAAATTGGCCTAGAGATCGTGTAAAGAAAGGGAGTACATGAAATCCATATATGTTATTTTGGCCAGAATTTCCCTTTCTCTATCACAAATTTTGGAAAATTATAATTAATTATAGAACAATTGAAATCACACATTCATTATAATTCTAGAAAGCTACAGATGTTTATGCTAAAAATATGTCCAAGCCATAAAATGCAACATAAAAGATGTTTGAAATTTGAAAATGTGCAAAGGTCTGGCTAGCTACTAGTACTGTCATAGGTTTCTGTAGCAAACTTCAAAAATGTCAATTAATTCTACAAAAAATTAATCCATATAAATGATACCAATTAGAAAAGCTACATATGTTATCTAGAGAAGAAAAATAACTCCAGACCAGTTCAGGCACACCTAGACCTCGAAACCTAATCAAACAATACCTAAGGTCAGTTTGAGCGCCTAATACTTGGCAAGAACTTCAAAAATTCATATCTTCCTCTCTAGACATTCAAATGATTTTCTTTTAGTTGACACAAATCACTGGGAATGTCTAGTTCCTTCATATAAAATTTTGTGACAATTAGACATCATTGTCCCCTGAGTGACGAAATCATTTTCAGACCTGAGTAAATAGTATATCAAACCAAAACCAGAATTTTTTCCAAATTCAAAAATTCATCAAATATTCTCTAGACATTCAAAAATTATGTTCTTTAGCTTCCCAAAAGGTTCTCAACAAGCTCTAATTGTATACCAAATCTCATATCATGAAGAGTTCATTTGGATAAAAAGTAGTATAGGTTTTTAATATGGTCAATTTTTGTTCCATATAAGATACCAAAGTATCCAAATGACTTCCCTGGATGTTTGGCACCTCTTGTGCAAGTTTAAAAGCATGATTATGACTTGTATGAACTGCTCAAATAGTTCCAAATCTCATGCATCTCAATTTGGCCATTCCACTTCCATTTATACACAATTGTACAAAGCCATTCAAGAAGCCAATTTGCCATAACATGCTTAATTTACATTCTAATGGTCATATAACATAATCTCTCATTTAAACATAACATACTAACATAATTACACGTGCTCAAGAGGTTATAGGTCTTATACAATAATAGGTTACAACATTTATCACTTAAATAGCCTTAAAGAAGCATATTCCAAGCACTTTCAGGGCATGCTCTCATCTGTCAAGAGGTTGGCTTCCATTTCCTTGTTCCCTTTGTCCACCTAGCATGTAACATTGGAAAGGAGGGAATGAGATTCAAAGAATCCCAATAGCTCATTTCCCTTTCAATCACACATAAAAGATGCAAAACAAATCTTACAAATGCATGCATGGGCATATTAATATATGTAAACATTCAAGAAGCATTTTCAACATTTGAGCAAGTCATACATAGCATACAAAGGATTGTTAAGCAAGTGGATTAGCCTCACCCATTCACTTATAGATTTTGGACTTGCCTCACCCATTTTTTAAGAGGTTCTTGAACTCAACCTTGCTCTTGGGAGTCAACCCCACTTTTGGGAGACTCTTTACTTTGTCTCAACTAAATTTTAAGGGTTCTTGGCCTTACCACACTCAAGCAAACCAAAACAAACATCATGAACATCATTTAAAAACATAATGCATCATCATGGTATCATGGAGTAAGAGCTTAAGCTATAACATTTTTCATTGTTTAAAATACACATACACACAATCAAAGACAAGTAAAGCAACAATCATGCATGAGAGAAGGTGGAGAGAGCTACCTTGAATGCAAACACACACTTTTTCTCTTTAATTTCCTCTCCCTTCTTCAGCCTCACACACATAATGGTGTGGAAATAATTTCTCTTGGCCTAAACACAATTTATGGAAGCCAATTAGGTTCATGAAATTAATTCTAAAGCCACACAATTTGCTTAAACTCTAGCTTAACCTATAAACCCCTTTATGGTTCCAAAATTGTACCTAATGAAGCAACACCTATCAAATAAATTCTAGGCTTCATTCTTTCCCTTCAACTATGATTCTTGACTCCTTTTAAGCCTCTTGGAGTCATCACATAATTAAAATAAAGAGCCTAACTATGTAATGTCCAATTTTTGTTAAATGACAGAAACAGGAGCATTTTCAAGGCAAGTCCCCTAAAATGAATTAGTTAAGGTTCTGAAAATTTTGAGTAACATTCTAGACTCCTAAAAATGAGAATTCTAGCCTCAGATGAAATGAAAAATGAAGATAGAATGAAGAAACAAATTTTGACGAAAATCTTATGAAACGTAATGGCCTTTTCGTAATTTTGAGCATTTTTTGGAATTCACACAGGAGGGCTTTTTAAATGAAAGTTTTAAGTTCTCTTAGGTTCTCAGAGGCCCTGAAAACCATGGGAAGCCCTAGGACAGTTAAATCCCCTCCAGTGGATGTTTTCCAACGTTGGTGTATCCGAACTTTATCAGATTCATTCGAGAAGGTTTTAGTTCCGATTTGAGTGATTCCAAAGGCATTTTATTAAATTGGGAACCTAAATTTTATAATGAAAAGACGGTTCTAAAAAATGAGCTAAGACAAAGGAGAAACAAAAATGCAAAGAATGAAGGGCAAAATGAGAATTTTTGGAAAAACCATTTTCCTTCATCGATAAATAGATGGCACCACCCTTCCTCACTCATTTAGACACAAGTGTTTCTACCAAATTTCAAAAGAGAGAGCTAGGGTTTTAGGTGCACCAAAGGAGGAAGAAGAAGAGAAGAAACCCAAGCTTTAAGGTATGGTTTCATGATAGTTTATCATGCTTTCTTCCATCCAAACCTCCTCTCCTTCATTCTCCTTTGTTTCCTTTGATTAAAATGAAGTTTACAAATCTGATTTAAGGGAGACACTTAGGGAAATTTTTGGATTTGAAGAGAGGAGCTTGGAGAAAGCAAGATTCAAGTAAGAAAAAGTAAGAAAATAAGGTAATTTCTCTTCCTATGGTTGCTACCTTTGATTCCCTTTTCTTCATTTAGCCACACCTAGAGAACCCTAGGAGGATCTGATTTTTGGTAGAACCAAGGGTGAATCTAAAGAAAAAGGGTATGGAGATTAAGAATATGCAAAGGGAATTTACAAAAAACCATTAGATTTCAAGATGCAATTTCTAGGGTTTCAAGTGCACCTTGTAAAATCTGATTTTGTATGATAATTTCTAGGCCTAAATAAGAGTTTAAATGAGATCCTAAGATCCATAAGATTCTCCCCACATGCATCTTCCCTTGAGAAAATCACGCAAAGTCCAAGGAAGTCAAGAATGCTCTTAGTCTCGACCTAAACAAGTCTCCATAGCTAGGGAAAGTTTTAAATTTTTCTAAGCCCATTCTTGAGTCATATATGATGAATGAAAATGAGGGGGGCCTTGGAAAAAATTTAGAACCCATAGAAAATGTGTAATATCTAGTTCTTTGAAAACCAGAGAAAACGTGAGAAACGTAACGTGCAATTTCTTCGTCAACGAACGAAACTTACTAGATACATAAGAAAGTCCCTTGAAATGATGTAGTTAAGGTCCCAAAAAATTTAGGAAGCATTCTAGACTCCTAAAAATGAGAATCCCAGGCTCAGACAGAAGGAAAAATGAAGTTAGAATGAAGAAATAATTTTTTACGAAAAGCCCACAAAACGTAATGACATTTTCGTAATTTTGAGTAAATTTTGGAATTCACACAAGAGGGCTTTTTAAATGAAAGTTTTAAGTTCTCCAGGGTTCTCAGAGGCCCTAAAAACAATGGGAAGCCCTGAGACAGTTAAAACCTCTCCGGTGGACATTTTCTAATATTGGTTGACCTAAATTTTGACTGATTTGTTCGGGAAGGTTTTAGTTCTAATTTGAGTGATTCCAAAGGCATTTTACTAAATTGGGAACCTAAATTTCATAATGAAAAAGAAAATTCTCAAAAAGGAGCTAAAACAAAGGAGAAACAAAAATGACAAGAATGAAGGGCAAAATGGGAAATTTTGAAAAGTGTAACTTCCTCCCACCTATATATATGATGCACCCTTCTTCTCCCTTCATTATGCATGACCATGTTCTGCTAAAACTAGAGGAAAAGCCTAGGGGATGAGGTGCACAAGATGAGAAAGAAAAGAAAGAGAAATTCAAGGTAGAAAGGTATGGATTTTCATGATTTTTCATGCTCTTTCTCTTCCAAACCTCTTTTCCTTCATTCCCCTTTGTTTCCTCTGATTAAAAGGAAGTTTATAAATCTATTTTAAAAGAGAAATTGAAGGGAATTTTGGATTTGAAGAGAGGATCTCAAAGAACACAAGATTCAAGTGAGAGAAAGCAAGAAAACAAGGTAATTTCTCTTCCTATGGTTGGCATCTTTGGTTTCCTTCTCCACCATTTCGCCCACTTGAGAAAGCCCTAGGAGGAGATGATTTTTAGGCATAACCAAGCATGAGTCTGAGGAAAAAGGGTGTAGGGATTAAGAATATGCAAAGGAAATTATCAAAAAACCATTAGATTTCAAGATGCAAGTTCTAGGGTTTCAATTGCACCTTGTAAAATCTGATTTTATATGATGATTCCTAAGTTTAATTAAGAGTTTAAATGAGTTCTTGAGACACCTAAGATGCTCCCTACAAGCTTCCTCCTTCAAGAAAACTAAGAGAACTCCAAGAAGGCCAAGGAAGCCCATAGTCTCAGCAAAGAGGAGTTCTTGTAGTGGGGAAGAGTTTTAAATTTTTCTAAGGCCATTTTTGAGTCATATTTGATGAATGAAAGTGATGGAGGCCTTGGAAAAAATTTAAAACTCATAGAAAGTGATTTGGTGCCTTAGGTTCCATATTATGACCTAAAGAAGCAACATAATGTTAGGCCCTTTGTTTTGATTGTGTGATGACTCTAAGAGGCTTAAAAGGAGTCAAGAATCATATTTGAAGGAAATAATGACGCCTAAAAATTATTTGAGGGGTGTTGCTTTATGAGGTGCATTTATGGACCATAATGAAACCTATAGAGCAATTTAGTATCTAAGCAAGTTGTATGACCTTAGAGTTTGTTTCATGAACCTAATTGGCTCCTATGAATTGTATCTAGGCCAAGAGAAACCATCTCCACCAATTTGTGCGTGTGTGACTAAAAGAGGACGCTTGAAATCCAAAGAAAAAGTGTGTGATTATGTGCAAGGTAGTTCTCTCCACCTTCTTTCATGCATAGATGTGTATTTAGCTTGTTTTACAACGTGTGTATGTGTATTTTCAAACTATGAAAAGTATGCTAGCATGCCTTTTTATTCTATGATTATTGAGGCCATGTTATGTTTTCAAATGAATACATGATATTTGTATAAGTTTGTTAGAGTGTGGAGAGGCCAAGAATACTTCCTTTTGGTGAGGATGAGTTAAGAACCCTTGAGCTTGGTTAAGACAAAGTAAAGAGTCTCCCAAAAGCAAAGTGGGCTCCCAAGAGTATGGTTGAGTTCAAAGCTCTTAAAGAATAGGTGAGGCAAGTCCAAAATCCATGAGGAGAAGTGTGAGGCCATTCCAAACACTTGGTGAGCTCTTGAATGTCTTGTATGAATTGTTCATATGCCAAGTTTGCTTTTTAAATGTCCACGACTTCCATTTTCTCCATGCATGCATTTGTAAAGCTTGCTTTGCACATATTATGTATGATTGAATGGGAAATGAGCTATTGGGATTCTTTGAATCTCATTCCCTCCTCTCCAATGATCTCACATGCTAGGTGGACTAAGTGGATTTGTTAATGGGAGCCAACAACATTGAAGGAAGAAGATTGACGTCCATATGTCTAGCATTCTCTTTTTAAAGCTATAATGAACCATAATGATGTATATAAATGTTGCAAATAGTTTATGATCCTTGAGACATATGTAATTATGCTATTATATGAAGTAGAAATGAAAGTAAGTATTAGATGAATGATGGAATGTGAATTGAGTATGTATGGCAAAGATGGCTCCATGAATGAGTTTATGGAAATGTGTATATGTGTGCATGGAAAGGCCAAAATGAGATGCATGATGTTTGGGACCATTTGAGCAGCTTACACAAGTCTTAAATGTTCTTTTAGACTTACCCAAAAGGTGCTATAACCAAGGGAAGGCCATTTGGTAATTTTGGTACCTCATATAGAGTCAAAATTGACCATTATGGAATCCTATATCACTTTTTAGTCAAATGAGTTAGTCTTAATCTGAGATTTGGCATGAAATTAGGTCTCATTGAGAGATTTTAGGGAAGTTAAAGATCATAATTTTTAGAGATCTATAGAATATTTAATGATTTTTCAAAGTTGGCAATTTTCATAGTTTCTGGTTTACTGCACTATTCATTTGGTTCAAAATTAAACTCTGTCACATTAGGTTCAAATGATGTCCAATTGCCACTATATTTTATAAAGAGAAATTAGACAATCACAATGACTCCAACTGAAAACACCTCATTTGGAGGTCTAGAGAGGGAGATATGAATTTTTAAATTTTCTATCTAGTATCAATAATTTTACCTGACCAAAAGTACTGCTCCATTGAATTTTAAGGTCTGGGCTTGATGGGCTAATTTTGAGATATTTTTCCTCTCTAGTTAACATCCACAGATTTCCAAATTAGTATCATTTGCATGGATTGGATTTTTTTGGAATTAATAGGATATTTTCAAAGTTTTCGGTAGAATTCTGTGACAGTTCCAGAATTCAGTCAAACCTTTAGACAATTTTAGATGTCAAACGTCCTCTGTGGTGAATGTTATGATCTAGGAGTATTTTGAGTGTGAAGTAGACATCCAAATCTTTTTAGAATGACTAAGATTGCGTAATTTTGATTTTTACAGAATTAGTTATGATTTTCCAAAATTTGCCTAGAAAAGAGGCCAATTCTGGCTGAGAATGAACTTCCATTTTTCATGCTCCATTTTGGTTTTCATGAGTTATAGATATGATTTTGTGATGCAAATGAGTTGTTTTGAATTAAATGTATAGTATGAACTCACATGGTCCATGTGACATTGATTGCAATTTTTAGATATGACGTAACGCGACAATAATTCTATTTTCCTTGTTTTTTTATGGGAAACCTATATGGTTCATGATATTATGCCATTTAAAAGCATGAGATGAGTTAGAATCTATGGTGTTACATTTATCATACGGATCTACCAAGGTATTATCCCTTCCTTCTCGATTTGTGGGTCTTTGACCCTGCCTTCTCAGTTCGTTAGGATTTGTCCCTTCCCGCTTAACTCACAAGAAAGAACGCCTTGGTGGGGAGGGATTCTCCCCCACTTATATGGGCTAGCCATAGGCCCTTTCCAGTCGATGTGGGACTTTACAATCCACTCCCCTTTTAGGCTTACCCATCCTCGAGTTGCACATGGGCCAGAATTGCTCTGATACCAACACATACAAAGCCACCAAGGTATTGTCCCTTCCTTCTCGGTTCGTGGGTCTTTGACCCTGCCTTCCCAATTCTTTGGGATTTGTCCCTTCCCACTTAACTCATAAGAAAAGCATGCTTTGGTGGGGAAGGATTCTCCCCCACTTATATAGGCTAGCCACAGATCCCTTCCAGCTGATGTGGGACTTTACAAAATGAGTTAGTGCCTTATGCTCCATAATATGACCTAAAGAAGCAATATATAGCTAGGCTCTTAGTTTTGATTGTGTGATGACTCCAAGAGACTTACAAGAATCATATTTGAAAGGGTGGAATGGAGCTTAGAATTTATTTGAGGGGCATTGCTTCATTAGGTGCAATTATGGAACCATAATGAGGTTTATAGATCAACCTAGTGTCTAAGCAAGTTGTGTAGCCTTAGAATTTGTTTTATGAGCCTAATTGACTTTCATAAATTGTATTTAGACCAAGAAAAATCTTTCCACACTTTTGTATGTGTGTGTAGTCGAAGCAAGGAAGGGAGATTCAAGGGAAAAAGTGTGTAATTGCTTCCAAGGTAGCTCTCTCCACCTTCTCTCATACATGGATGTGTGTTTAGCTTGTCTTAGAATGTGTGTGTGTATTTTCAAGCCATGAAAAGCATGCTAGTATGCCATGGTTTCATGATGACGTATTATGTTTTTAAATGATATTATGATGTTTACTTGGGTTGCTTGAGTGTGGTGAGGCCAAGAACTATTAACCATGATGAGGATGAACCAAAAACCCTTAAGATTGGTTAAGACAAAGCAAAGAGTCTCCCAAAAGCAAGATAGAGTCCCAAGGGTATGGTTGAGTCTAAGAATCTCTTAAAGAATAGGTGAGGCAAGTCCAAAATTCATAAGGAAAAGGGTAAGGCCAATCCACCCACTTGGCAAGTGTACCATCTGATTTTCTAAAAATGAGAGAAAATGTGAGAAACGTAATGTAAAGGGTGAGGCCAATCCATCTACTTGGCAAATGTAACATCTGGTTTTCTAAAAACGAGAGAAAACATGAGAAACGTAATGTACAATTTCTCCGTAAACGAATGAAATTTACTGGATACAAAAGGAAGTCCCCCAAGATGATGTAGTTAAGGTCCCAAAAAATTTAGGAAGCATTCCAAACTCCTAAAAGTGAGAATCCTAAGCTCATACAGAAAGAAAAATAGAGCTAGAATGAAGAAATAATTTCTTACGAAAAGCTTACGAAACTTAATGGCATTTTTATAATTTTGAGCAAATTTTTGAATTCACACAAGAGGGCTTTTTAAATGAAATTTTTGAGTTTTCTAGGGTTCTTAGAGGCCCTGAAAACCATAAAAAGCCTCGAGACAACTAAAGTCCCTCAAGTGGACGTTTTTTAACGTCAGTGTACCCGAACTTTGACGGATTAGTTCGAGAAGGTTTTAGCTCTAATTTGAGTGATTCCAAAGGCATTTTACTAAATTAGGAACCTAAATTTCATAATGGAAAAGAAGGTTCTCAAAAAGGAGCTAAAACAAAGGAGAAATGAAAATGCCAAGAACAAAGGGTAAAATGGGAATTTTTGAAAAGTGTAACCTCCTCCCACCTATATATATGATGTGCCCTTCTTCTCCCTTCATTATGCATGAACAAGTTCTGCCCAAAACCAGAGGAAAACCCTAGGGAGAGTGGTGCACAAGAGGGAGGCAAAAAGGAGGAGAAATTCAAGGTAGAAAGATATGGAATTTAATAGTTTTTCATGCTCTTTCTCTTCCAAACCTCTTCTCCTTCACCCCCTTTGTTTCCTTTGGTTAAAATGAATTTTACAAATTTGTTTTAGGGGATAAATTGAGGGGAAATTCAGATTTGAAGAGAGGAGCTCAAAAAACACAAGATTCAAGTGAGAAAAGCCATGAAAACAAGGTATTTTCTTCTTCCATGGTTGCTACTATTTGCCCCCTTCTCCACCATTTTACCCTACTTAAGAAGACTTAAGAGGAGTTGATTTTTAGGTAGAACCAAGGGTGATTCTAAGGAAAAATGATGTGGAGATTGGGAATATGCAAAGAGAATTAATGAATAACTATGGAAATTCAAGATGTAAAGTTTAGGGTTTCATACGTTCCTTACAAAATCTGATTTGATACCTTAATTCCTATGTCTAAATGAATGTTTAAATGAATTCCTAAGATCCCTAAGAGGCTTCCCATATGCTTCCTCCTTCAAGAAAACAAAGCAAAGTCTATGAAGCCATTATTCCTCCATAGCCTCAGCCTAAAGGGGTTCTTAGAACTAGGGAGAGTTTTAAATTTTTCTAAACCCATTTTTGAGTCATATATCATGAATGAAAATGAGGGAAGGCCTTGGGAAAAAATTTAGAACCCATGGAAAGTGAATTGGTGCTTTAGGTTCTATATTATGACATAAAGAAGCAACATATTATTAGGCGCTTTGTTTTAATTGTGTGATAACTCTAAGAGGCTTAAAAGGAGTTAAGAATAATATTTGAAAGGAAAGAATGGAGCCTAGAAATTATTTGAGAGGCGTTGCTTTATTAGGTGCATTTATGGACCATAATGGGGTTTATAAAACTACTTAATGTCTAAGAAAGTTGTGTGGCCTTAGAATTTTTTTTATGAACCTAATTGTCTTCCATAAATTGTGTTTAGGCCAAGAGAAACCTTCCCCACAATTTTGTGTGTGTGTGGCCGAAAAGAGGAGCTTGAATTCAAAGGGAAAAGTGTGTGATTGTATACAAGGTAGCTCTCTCTACCTTTTCTCATGCATGGATGTATGCTTAGCTTATCTTAGAATGTGTGTATGTGTATTTTTAAGCCATGAAAAGTATGATAGCATGATTTCATATGCCATGGTTTTATGATGACATATTATATTTCATATGATGTTTTGATGTGTGCTTAGGTTGCTTGAGTATGGTGAGGCCAAGAACCTTTAGCTATGGTGAGGATGAGCTAAGAACCCTTAAGATTGATTGAGACAAAGCAAAGAGTCTCCCAAAAGTAAAGCGGGCTCCCAAGAGTATGGTTGAGTCTAAGAATGCATTAAAGAATGGGTGAGGCATGTCCAATATCCACAAGAAATCGGGTGAGACCAATCCACTTGCTTGGCAAGCCCTTGTATGCTATGTATGACTTTCTCAAATGATGAAAATGTCTCTTAAATGTTAGCACATGTCTATATGATCATACATGCATTTATGAGACTTGTTTGCATCCATTATGTATGATTGAATGGGAGATTAGCTATTGAGATTCTTTGAATCTCATTCCCTCCTTTCCAATGATCTCACATGCTAGGTGGACCAAGTGGACAAGGTGATGGAAGCCAATTACCTTGAAGGAAAGAGTTTGGCAATTAAATGCAAAGTTTTTAGTTCTTTAAAGCCATAATTGTGTCAAATGTTGTAACCCCTTGATGTATATGATCTATAACCTCTTAGACATGTGTAATTATGATATTATGCCAAATATGAATGAGAGAATATGTTATGCAGCCACTAGAATATGAATTGAGTATATGATGGCACATTAGCTTCATGAATGGCTTTATAGAAATATGCATATATGTGGATCAAATAACCAAAATGAGATACATGGAGTTTAGGACCACTCAGGTAGCTTACACAAGTCTTAATTATACTTTTAGACTTTCCCAAAAGGTGCCAACACCCAAGGAAAGTCATTTTGTCACTTTGGTACCCCATATGGAGCCAAAATTGACCATAATGGAACCCTATGTCACTTTTTAGCCAAATGTGTTCCTCTTGATTTGAGATTTAGTATGCAATTAGAGATTGTTGAGAAATTTTTGAGAAGCTAAAGAACATAATTTTTGGAGGTTTACATAATATTTGATGAATTTTCACAATTGGCAAATTTTCTGGTTTTGGTCTGCTGCACTATTCATTTGATCCGAAAATAAAATCTATCACACAGGGCTCAAATGATATCCAATTGCCACAAAATTTTATACAAAGAAACTAGACATTCACAGTGACTTGTGCCAACTAGAAGCACCTTATTTGGATTCTATAGAGGGAGATATTAATTTTTAAACATTCTATCCAGTATTAGGAGCCTTACCTGACTTCAGTTATTCTTCTATTGAATATTGAGGTTTGGACTGCTTGAATTAGTCTGGATTTATTTCTTACCTCTAGCTAACATCTACAACTTTCCATATTGGTATCATTTGCATAGATTGGATTTTTTTGGAATTAATTGGACATTTTCAAAGTTTGCTACAAAAATCTGTGATAGTATCAGTGACAGTTTGACCTCTGGACATTTTCGGATGTCAAACATCCTCTGTGATAGATTTTATGGCTCAAATATATTTTTAGTATGAAGTAGACATCTGTAGCTTTCCAACATAGCTAACAATATATGATTTGGATTTTTATAGAATTAGTTATGAATTTCCAAATTTTGGTCAGAAAAGAGGTAAATTCTGGACGAATTTTAATATGCATATTTTAAGCTTCCTTTCATGATTCTTGAGTTGTGAGCCACATTTTATGATTCAAATGTGTTGTATTTATGTAATTAAATATGATAATATATGATATGATCCCACATAGTCCACGTGACACTGAACGAAATTTTCATACGTGATGTAATGCTACATTATTCATTATTTTATACTATTTTCTTTGCTTTTCTATGAGTTACATGATGTGAAACATGAGAATAGCATGAGAAAAGCTAGGAAACATGATGAAAAGGACTAGAAATATGTGGTGTTACAATAAGCCTTGTATGACTTGTTTGTATGTCAAGCTTGTTTCTTGAATGTTCATGTCATTTATTATATCCATGCATGCATTTTCAAGATTTGCTTGCATATGTTATGTGTGATTGAAAGGGAGATAAGCTATTAGGATTCTTTGAATCTCATTCCCTCCTCTCCAATGTTCGAACATGCTAGGTGGACTAAGTGGATGAGGTAATGGAAGCCAACCACCTTAAAGGGAAGAGTTTGACATCAATATACATAGCTTTTTGCTTTTTTTAAAGCCATAATGATGTCTACTAATGTAAATTATTGTTGTATGTAGTTTATGACCTTTGGAACATATGTAATTATGATAATATGTCATGTTTAAATAGGAGAATGTATTATATGACCACTAGAATGTAAATTGAGTATGTATGGACAATGTGGCTTCTTGAATGAGTTTATGGAATTGTGCATATGTGTGGATGAGATGGCCAAAATGATATGTAAGAGGGTTGGGACCATTTGAACAGCTTACTCAAGTCCTAATTATGCTTTTTGATTTGCCTAAAAGGTGCCAAACCCCAAGGAAAGCCATTTGGATATTTTGGTATCCTATATGGAGCCAAAATTGATCAATTTAGAATCCTATGTCACTTTTTGTCCAAATAAGCTCTTCTTGATCTAATATTTGGCATGAAATTAGAGCCTATTGATAGCTTTTTGAGAAGCTAAAGAACATAATTTTTAGAGGTCTATAGAATATTTGATGAATTTTTAAAGGTGGCAAATTTTTTGGTTTTGGTCATATCACTGTTCACTCGAGTCTGAAAATGAAATCTGTCACACAGGGTTCAAATGATGTCCAATTGCCATGAAATTTTATACAGAGAAACTAGACATTGCCTGTGACTTGTGCATTAGAACCACTTCAATTTAATGTCTAGAGAGGGAGATATGAATTTTCAAATAATCTGTCCAGAATTAAGAACTTCACCCA
This sequence comes from Erythrophleum ivorense, assembly GCA_026724425.1. Taxonomy (NCBI): domain Eukaryota; kingdom Viridiplantae; phylum Streptophyta; class Magnoliopsida; order Fabales; family Fabaceae; genus Erythrophleum; species Erythrophleum ivorense. The sequence continues at coordinate 60,356 of JAIUCV010001575.1, read as the reverse complement.
ACCTCAGTTATTGTTTGATTGAGTTTCAAGGTCTGAGCGTGCCTAAATCTATCTGGAGTTATTTTGTCCCTCTAGCTAACATCCACATCTTTCCATATTAGTATCATTTGAATGAATTGGATTTTTATGGAATTAATTGGATATTTTTGAAGTTTGCTAAAAAATTCTGTGACAGTACCAGTGGACAGCCTAACCTCTAGACCATTTCACATGTCAAACGTCATCTATGTTGGATGTTATGGTCTAGACATATTTTTAGCCTAAAGTAGACATATACGGCTTTCCAAAATGAGCAAGAATTCATGAATTTGATTTTTCTAGAATTAGTTATGATGTTTCAAAATTTAAACAGAAAAGAGCCAAATCTAACCAAAAATTTATATGTATATTTCATGGTTTCCTTTGATTTCCTTGACATGTAAGCCACTTTTGATGATGCATGAGTTGTATTCATGTAATTAAATATGGGAATATGATGTATAAGCTCATATGATCCACGTGATACCGAATGAAATTTTTATACACGACGTAACCCAAAGAAATATATTATTTTAATGGATCTTTCTCACTTCCTTCATGGAATGTATCATATGAGTATGCAAATGTGCATGAAATGAGTTAGAAATATAAGGCATTACAAACTACATGCTGCTTTTTTTATTATATTATGGAACATAAAGTACCAACTCATTTTCTAAGCTTCCTAAATTTTTTTCAAGGCTTCCCCTCATATTTATTCATCATATATGACTCAAAAATGGGTTTAGAAAAATTTAAAACTCCCCCTAGATACATAAACCCCTTTAGGCTGAGGTTATGGGGGATATTGGCTTCCATGGAGTTTACTTTGTTTTCTCAAGGGGAGATGCACAGGGGAGACGTTTAGGGATCTTAGGAGCTCATTCAAATACTTATTTAAGTCTAGGAATCATTGTACAAAATTAGATTTTGTTAGAAACACTTGAAACCCTAGAATTTGAATTTCTATGGTTATTTATTAATTCTCTTTGTATATTCTTAATTTCCACACCCTTTTTCCTAAGAATCACCCTTGGTTCAGCCTAAAAGCCAAGCCCTCCTAAGTCTTCTTAAGTACAGTAAAATGGGTGAAGAAGAGGAGCAAGGGGTAGCAACCATGGAAGAAGAAATTACCTTATTTTTCTTTATTTTCTCACTTGAATCTTGTCTTCTTTGAACTCCTCTCTTCAAATCCAATTTTTTTCCTTAATTTCTCCCTTAAAAAATATTTATAAACTTTTTTATAATCATAGGAAACAAAGGAGAATAGAAGAGAAGAGGTTTTAGAAGGAAGAAAGCATGAAAAACTACCAAAATTCCATACCTTCAAACCTTGATTTCTTCTCCTCTTCTTCTTCCCTTGGTGCGCCACTCTCCTAGGGTTTCTTTTCTAGTTTGGGGCAGAAAAATATGAGACTAAATGAATGGGAGAATGGGGCGCCTCATATATATATGTGGAGGAGAATGGCTTTTTCAAAAATTTCTGTTTTGCCCTTCGTTTTTGGCATTTTTTGTTTCTAATTTGTTTTGGATCCTTTTTTAGAATCATCTTTTCCATTATAAAATTTAGGTTTCCACTTTAGTAAAATGTCTTTGGAATCACTCAAGTCAGAGCTAAAGCCTTCCCTAACGAATCTATCAAAGTTCGGGTACGTCGACGTTGGAAAACATCCACCAAATGGGATTTAATTGTCCCGGGAATTCCCATGGTTTTCAAGGCCTCTGAGAACCCTAGAAAACTCAAAACTTTTATTTAAAAAGCCCTCCTGTATGAATTCTAAAATTTGCTCAAAATTACGAAAATGCCATTACATTTCGTAAGTTTTTTGTAAGAAATTATTTCTTCGTTCTAGCTCCATTTTTCTTTCCGTCTAAGCTTGCAATTCTCATTTTTAGGAGTCTAGAATATTACTCAAATTTTTATGGACCTTAAGTAATTCATTTCAAGGGACTTGCTTTGAAAATGTGCCAGTTTCTGTCTTTTAATGAAAACTGGACGTTATAATTTCCCCCCTTTAAAAATTTCGTTCTCAAAATTTAGATAACATACCTCATGGGAAGAGTTCTAGATATTTCTTTCTTATATCATCCTCTAGCTCCCATGCAGCCTCTTCGGGAGATAACTCCTTCCAAACCACTTTCATCAACGATATCGTCTTATTCTATAACTGCTTAAGTCTAACATTCACGATCCGATCTGGTGATACTATGTATGATAGATCATCTTGTAACTATACATTCTCATATTCTATAACATGTGAAGGGTCGGGCTAGTACTTTTTGAGTTGTGAAATGTGGAATACATTATGTACTTGGCTTAAATTTAGGGGAAGGACTAGTTTGTAAGCCACAGGCCTTACTTTATCAAGAATCTAGAAAAGGACTTATGTATTTTAGACTGACCTTTTTGCTTTTAATGGACCGACCTATCCCTATGACTGGAGACACTCTAATGAAGACATGGTCTCCAATCTCAAACTCTAACAGTCATCTATGTTTATCTGCATAACTTTTCTATCTATTTTGGACCATCAGGAGTTTCTTTCCAATGGTCTCAATTTGTCTAGAAGTCTGGTCCACTAACTCTGGGCCTATCAGGCTCCACTCTCCTAACTCAACTTAACACATTGGAGACCTACACTTCCTCCCATACAATGCCTCATATGGGAGGAAGTGTAGGTCTCCAATGTGTTAAGTTGAGTTAGGAGAGTGGAGCCTGATAGGCCCACTGTTATTATAGGAAAATTCCACTAGAGGCAAGTATATTTCCTAGTTTCCTTTCATTTATAAGATACACACCCTCAACATATCCTCAAGGGTGTGGATAGTTCTCTCCATCTGTCCATTTGTCTATGGGTGATAGGCTGTACTAAATCTAAGTCTGGTACCTAGAGCATCTTATAATGATCTCTAGAAATTCGAATTGAATTTAGGATCTCTATCTGACACTATGCTCCTAGGTACGCCATATAACCTAACTATCTCTTGTATGTATAGCCGGGCTAGCTTATCTAAGGTATAAATGGCTTTTATAGCTAGGAAGTATGTTGACTTTGTTAATCTATCCACTATTACCCATATTGCATCATGCCTCGATGATATTCTAGGTAAACCCATGACAAAATCCATAACTATACTATCTCATTCCCACTCTAGGATATCTAGGGGTTGAAGTAACCCAGTTGATTTTTGGTGTTCTATTTTCACTCTCTGGCATATTAGACATCGAGAAACATATTTTGCTATGTCTGTTTTCATCCCAGGCCACTAGAACATTTTTGATGAATGGTATATTTGCTCTTATGTGCCTTATCTAATATTTTCCTCTGATTTCTATATTTCTAGGCACATACAGACTATCCTTGTATCTCACTATATCATCCTCAAATAGATTGAATTCCTGAATGCTAACTTGGGCTATCTAGGCGTTAATCTTATTCACATGGTCATCTGTCTGCTGGGCTTCTCTTATTTACTCCCTCAAGTCATTTTCTATTTGAGTTTCACTAATTAATAATTTTCCTGAATACATCTCACAGGAGAGACTCATATCTCTTAATCTCTTAATCAATTCTTACTCTCGGATCATCATATAGGCCATGTATATAAATTTCCTACTTAAGGCATCAGTTACCACATTAGCTTTACCGGGATGGTATTTCAATGTAAAATCATAATCTTTCAAAAATTTCAACCATCTTCGCTATCTCATATTCAGTTCTTTTTATAATATTTAAGGCTCTTGTGATCACTATAAATTTCTATAGCTGCCTCATATAAGTAGTGTTTTAAACCAAACACCATTGTGGCTAACTCTAGGTCATGTGTTGGGTAGTTTTCTTCGTGAGGTTTTAACTGTCTAGAAGCATAAGCTACCACTTGGCCTTTCTGCATAAGCACACATCCTAACCTTTTCTTTGAGGCATCACTATAGACTACAAAAGTCTCTCTAGGGTTAGGGAGTACTAGGACTGGGGCCATGGTTAACTTGTGCTTCAACTCCTGAAAACTACTCTCACATTTTTCATTCCACACAAATGGTACATTCTTTCTAGTAAGCGAGGTCAGTGGCATTGTTATCTAAAATCTCCTATAGTAACCTATTAAACCTAGGAAGCTCCTGATCTTTATCATTGTCCTAGGTCTCTCCCACTGAAATACTGCCTCTACCTTATAGGGATCTATTATAAGCCCTGCCTGAGAGATCACATGACCTAGAAATTAAACTTTAGTGGGCCAAAACTCACATTTACTAAGTTTAGCATACAACTGTCTCTCTTAGGGTCTCTAAGGCTAATCTCAGGTGCTGCTTATGTTCCTCTCTACTTTTTGAGTAGATGAGGATGTCATTTATGAAGACAACTGCAAATCTATCTAAATATAGCCTGAAGACTCTGTTCATATAATTCGTCAACCTGAAAGGCATAACTAAAAACTCGTAGTACCCGTATCTAATTCTAAACACTGTTTTGGGAATATTCTTAGCCTTTATTCTGAGTTGATGATATCCTGACCTAATGTCTATCTTAGAGAATACGGACGCTCCTACTAACTGATCTAAAAGGTCATCTATGCGAGGAAGAGGGTACTTATTCTTAATAGTTATCTTATTGAGTTCCCTGTAATCTATACATAGCCTAAGGTTCCCATCTTTCTTTTTTAAGAATAATATTGGAGCTCCCTACTACGAGACATTGGGTCTAATAAAACCCTTCTCTAAGAGCTCTTCTATTTGTTTCTTAAGCTCAGCTAGCTCGGTGGAAGCCATCCTATATGAGGCCTTAGACATTGTACCTGGGGTAGGTACAATGTCTATAGGAAACTCTACATCTCTCTCTCTGGGGGTAGTCCGCTAATCTCCCTAGGGAATACCTCTGGGAACTCCCTTACTACAAGAATCTTTTCTATAGCTTCTTTTACCTCAGCTTGAATTGAAAAGAAAACTAGGTATCCCTAATAACCATGCCTTAGAGATCTCTCAGCCTGGGAGGTGATCATAATAGATAACTCAATCCTTATACTAGATATAGTCCTACACTCAGGTAAAGTAATACATCTGTAGCTACAATCTAGTGTGACATTATTTGTAGACATCCAGTTCATACCAATGATCACATTAATATCAATAAAGGGCATACAAATCAAATCAAGGGTGGTAAGGCAATGATTAAAATGAGTCACACAATTCAAACAAGCATGGGAGGTAATGGTTCAGTTTCTTGTGGGGATAGCTACATGCAAATCATATGGTAGTGTATGCATACTAAGACCCAACCTCCTAGCACAGTCATATGATATGAAAAATGGCTAGCAGCCGAATCAAATAATGCAGTTATAGAAAAATCATTTATTTTAATAGTACCTTTGATCAAACTCAGGGACTGGCTAGCCTCCTGCTATGACAGAGCAAAGACTCTACCCTGGGTCTGAGGTTTAGGAGCAGGAGCCATCTCTCTCTGCTGTGTGAACTATGGAAGAGCCTGTATACAGTCCCTAGCTATGTGTCCTGGCCTACCACACCGGAAGCATACATTTTGCCCCACGTAACATGGTATGGTTTCATGATTCTTGCTGCACTAGGGACATGTCATAGGTGTAAAGTTATCTCTACTAGATTGCATCCTCCGTTTCTTACCTCTTTGGCTCCATTGGCTTTAGCCACCTCTCTTACTAGTAATTGCAGCCTGTGATCCCTTTCTAGGTTTCTTAGGCTCAAGGAGGGGTGGTCTAGTACTGGGGGTAGGCTGCATTATTCTAAGGTTCGCCTCCGTCATTCTACATATCTCAACTAGGGTATTAAAGTGCCTAATTCTTTGTAGCACTACCCTATCTCTAATCTCAGGGAGCAAACCTTTCTATAGGCTATCTACTGTCCATTATTCATCATTATGCCTCTGTAAGTAGGAAGAGTATCGGGAGAGGTCTACAAATTTAGCCACATATTGGTTCATGGATGTAACACCATCATTTCTAATTCATATCCATCATCCATAAACATGCTCATGTGAGATATAGGAAGAATAAAGCAAGATCTTCCTCATTGGATTCATACACTTCCTTAATGTTGTGACGTGGTTAAAAATTCATTTCAGTGTCACATGGACTGTGTGAGCTCATTCTATGCATCCTCATATTCAAAAATCAAAAACATGTAATCTTGGTCATTTTGGAAATCTTGGGATGTTTACTTCATGCTAAAAATATGTGCAAGTCATAACATCCCACACACAGGACGTTTGACACGCAAAATGGTCTGGAGGTCGAATTGGGTTCTGATGCTGTCACAGTTTACTAATATGGAATTCAAAAATGTCCAACTAAATCCATAAAAAATCTAATATGTGCAAATGATATCAATATGGAAAGATGTGGATGTTAACTAGAGAGGAAAAATATCTCCACATCAGTTCATCAAGCCAAACTCTCAGAAATCGATGGAACAGTACTTCTGGTTAGGCAAGATGACTGATACTGGGCAGAAATTTCAAAAATACATATCTTCCTCTCTAAACCTCTAAATGAGATGCTTCTAGTTGCTACAAGTCACTGTGACTGTCTAGTTTCTGCCTATAAAATTTTGTAGCCATTGAAACAATTTCATAACTGACCAAATGAACAGTACTGATGCAAATTTGAAATTCTGATACCAATTTTTGAAAAATCATAGAAAATTCCACAGACCTCCAAATAACCTAATCTTTGGCTTACTAAAAAGCTCTAGACAAGATCTAGTCACATGCCAAATTTCAAGGCAAAAAGAGGTCATTTGCTCAGACTTTGACATAAGAGGGCAAAGTGCCACTTTCCATTGCTAAAAGAGGGCTATTAGGGTTCAACTTTGCTTCTCCTACCTCTAAGGCTCTATGAGCACATGGAAAGCATCAACATAGGCTATTAAACATGGTTCAAATGTCTAACAAGCAAAATTTGCAAAACTCACTCTCCCACACCAACTCATACACCATGTACATAATGCCAAGATCTTACTATTTATATTGAAAACTTGCTACATCATGCACTATAGTTCTAATTCTCATACAAATACATTAAGTACATCTATTTACAAGTATTCATAAGTGCCTACAACATGTACATCATTATATTACATCCCTTAGCAACATAATAGTGACAAAATGGCTATTTTACAATTCCTTCACCGAATTCCCTAGCTTCAAGTTTAGTGGCTCCCATGTCTTTGTTCACTTGGTCCACCTAGCATGTTAGGATAGTGGAGAGGAAGAGTGAGATTCAAAGAATCTCAATAGCTCATATCTCATTCAATCATACACAAAACATGCATTACTAGTCTCACACATGTATGCATGGGCATATTAGTATGTGAAGTCATAAGAAAAGCATTTTCAACATTTGAGTAGGCCATACATAACATACAAAGGCTTGCCAAGCAAGTGGATTAGCCTTACCTATTTACTTGTGGATTTTGGACTTGCCTCACCCATACTTTAAGAGGTTCTTAGACTCAACCTTACTCTTGAGAGTCAACCTCACTTTTGGGAGACTCTTTACTTTGTCTCAACTAACTTTAAGGTTCTTGGCTCATCCTCACCATGGCTAGAGGATTGTTGGCTTTTTCATACTCAAGCAAACCAAAGCAATCACATAAAACATCCTTGAAATACATAAGGCATCATCATGCTAGCATACTTTTCATGGTTTAAAACATACATACACACATGCAAGACAATGTAAGCACACATCTATGCATGAGAGAAAGTGGAGAAAGCTACCTTATCGGCTAACACAAGCTTCGCCTTTCAATTTGTCTCCTCCCTTATTGATTTCACAATCACAACTAGATGGGAGTGCTTCTCTTGAGCCTAGACACACAAAGAGCATGTAATTACTCTTTTAACACTTTATTCATGAAGAGAAACTAGGGTTTCTCTCTCTAGAATTCCACTAACTCTCCTTCCTCTCTCAAGCTCTCAAGAAAGGAAATCAAGGAAGTAAAGCTACATGAATTCTAACCTCCTTCAAAAGTGGTTTTCCACTTTCCCTCTTCTGAACTAAGCCCAAAACATAGCTACTTCAACCACCAAAACTATAGGAAGAGAGGGCAAGGAGAGAAGAATAAGAGTCTAAGAAGAAAACCTAGGGAAATCTCAAGTTATGCTTACCTTTTTCTTGTTCTCCTTCCTTCTCTAGGTGTCTCTCTCTCTCCTCCGCCCTTTTCTCTGCCTTAGAGGGAGCTTAAGTCGGTTAGAAGAAGAAGAAATGAATTGGGGCACTTTAATAAGTTAAATTCTCTTTTTTCATGCTTTTCCAGACTAACCCTCGCTATAGCGAAGCACAACCCTCGCTACAGCAAGCACGTATCAGTCCTAGACCCCTACCTTTGCTATTGCACACACTACGGCGAGCAGCTCCCTAGTTTTTATATGGGATGCCCGCACTCACTATAGCTAGACCATTTCTCGCTATAGCAAACAGGTACATTCGCTATAGCTAGGCTATTGCTAGCAGACTTAGAAAATTTTCAACCCTTCGCTAAATTTTTTAGCTTCTTCTTTTCTTCTTTTTTTTTCCCTCTTTTTTCTGGTTGTCAAATTTCCACCCTCCTTAAAAGAAATTTTGTCCTCGAAATTACATAACGTACCTCATGGGAAGCAATTACACACCTAAGAAGGTGGAGATCATTTCTCTTACTCTTTTATCTTCGGGCTAATTGTTCTTTTCTTTCCCTTCTTCTTGACTCCATATGCTTTTCTTTCTAGCTTTGCCTGTTTAAATTTTCTCTCAGTTAAGGAATTTTCATTGCTAGGTTTTAATGAGGGCTCTATCATTATAGAGTACATGCTAGTCCCTCTCATAAGGAAAAGAAATTTCTGACTCTAGAGGCCTATCTTGGGAGAGCTTACTCATTACAGTGGGTTAGTCTTAACCTGTCGTAGGAGTTATCATTCTTTTCAGTGGACTCGCTTACATATCTTGGGAGGTACTCATTTTATATCACGTCTCCCGTATCCTCTCTAAGTGGCTTCTCATAACATCTCATCATCTTTTTTGATCATTAAAGCCATAAGAGATTTTTATCTGTCTACTGTTTTGAAATATATTGTCCACTGTTCATCTCTGCGTTCTTTCTCATTAGCTCATCCCATGATTGCAATTCATATCTCTTTCTATCACAAGCCTTATATCTAACTACTTACTGGGATTACAGCTCCTTTGAGGAGTTTCTGCTTTTAATGATCCCAATTTCTTTGTTTATTACTATATCTATCTTTGTAGGCCGAGACTTTTTCTCACTTTCTTTGCTCACTTACCGTGGCATTTTATAGTCCTTCAATTCAATACTGATTGGCCTAACCTATGTATCTCATACTAGCACCAAAGAGCGATTACCACTTACTACTATTGAGCTCTGGTGGGATGCTAGATATTCTCACAGTTTTACTCACTGGAGATATACTGTACCACTTACCTCATTTAAACTACACCTGACCTATTTTTGAATACATAGGCTAGCATGCGGGGATTTCTTTATCCTTCGGTTAAGGCTACTATCTAGTAGGTAGTGGTTCATCTGACTCTAACTTTGGAAAACTAATTTTCTGCTTTCCTCATCCCATACACTATGCTCATCTTTAAAGAGAGCTAGTCAGTAGTCTAACTGTCTAAGTAGAGCCTTCATGTCTCTATGGCAATGGTCTATTAGACTCAGAAGGTCTGTAGTTTCTGAGACAAAAGTTAGCTGAAACTGTATTGGTCCCTAAGACTAATTACTTTGTAAAACTATCTCAAGCTATCATCTTTACCAGAGATTTAACATGCTGTGGCTAGGGCTTTCTGTAACTCTGTAGGATCTACTGTGACCCCTAGGTCTACTACGATATCTCAGAGCCCTGCTAGGGTCTACTGTAACCTGCTATGACATGCTAGAATCTATTACGATCCATCTCTGGGAGACATCAAAGCCTAAGATCACTGTATCTGATAGTGAAATACATACTCACCAAGTTCGGTAACTATCGCCCATAATAGTTGAGGCTAAATCAGAGGTACATCATGCTCTTCGTGCAAAGTGGGTTCTATGTAATCTGATTCTCTAGGATCTTGGCATACTGATACTAGGGAGCACTTCAATTTTTACTCATCGCTCCTCATAGGATCCTTAAATTCCCACTTCAGCCCCTTTTACTTGGGCTTTCTTTTCTCACTCTGTTGACTCATTCACTTTACATATCCTTGTTTTAACCCTCCTCTCATATCCTGTAGCTTCTAACTATGCCCACATTCTGCTTTTAAGTACATTGGCACTAGGGCATCTCATACATTGAGTGTGGTCAACATTTCTGGTAGGAGAGAGGTTATGCACTAGTCCCTTCTCATTTCATTTATATGTACTATAAGGGACTCGAGCCATGCATACTAAATATGTACATTTTCTGCTGAAAATTCCTCTCTGCATGCTTCTTTTACTATTTCAGTATTCCTGGAATCCCTTTACTTCTCTTTTCTGACTCATCTCGTTCTTTAACTAGGATACTTTTCGATTACCGGGACGCTTTGGTGATTGATGTTGTCGTTTGCTACGCACTCAAGTCATATTATTATTAGGTTGATCAGGTCCAATATCATGTAACTATTGTTGCAAGCAAACCATAACATCAAGCACTAATACACAAGCGCCTCATGACTAAATTCAGGGCCACTATCGCTAGTATATTATAAGTTTCCCAACAATCTAAAGTATTCCCCTCGTACTTTTCTTTATCTGTCCTATTCTCGTAGGATACTCGGGGAAAATAGGATTATTCCTCTACTACATCCCGAGATCTCTCTGTATTGCCCGACTATTGTTACTTCGAGTGCTATCATGCACAAAGGGCATCTATGCCAAGGACGTGTGTGCTTTCTCAAATACTCAAGCACATCGACTTGACATTTTTTTTTTCAATCTACTACGTCCTCGGCTTGAACACTGTCATAAATTCTTCTCTCTTTTACTTTTACTATCTTTTTAGTTAAGTGAAAAGGATATTTTACTATTAGCTATTTTTGTTGCCAATTCAGATCTCTCTATGCTCAAGAGCACCTGCATTTTTCTAGGGTTCCTCCATTTATTCACTCTCTGTAATATCAAGGGGGTTTATTTTTTGCTCATACTCTTACTTTGCTTCTAATTAGACCATCCCTCAGTAAGAAGAATCCTATTTCATATAAGCCCCAAGAATTTCATTCTATAGTGCTCTCGGCTTACATTCTCTCTCTATGTAACACGAGGCTTACCTTCTTAGGCGGTTTCTAGCTCCCTTGAGCTTTTTTTAGGGTATAAAGGCATTAACTGTTTGTCTCAATTCATTTCTACGTTTGGATTAGAGCTGGGCTTTCTCTCTGTTTAGCCTCTTCTCCAGGAGCACAATATATTATTTTTAGGGTTTTGCTAACCCAATCCAGAACATGTACTCTCCATGTCCAGATTATATCTTATTGAGAACTCATGTTCTACCGGGTGCTCTAATCATGAATATGCCTTAACCCCTGCATTCTCATATTAAGGAGCTCGTCTGACTAACTATCGGACCCCTATCTATTTACTTTACTAAGCTTAATTTACTCATCTAATCATGACTAAAGCGAGGGCATCTTTTTTATGACTAGTTTCTTAGCTCTTCCTCGCTTCCCTTTACGACTTAGGGGGGTCTATCTGGGGAAATTTACTAACCACTACTGGGTGGTTTCCCTGACATCAGGATGTCTCATCTTTTCTTTCTTGATCTAGAGAGAACTTTCATCAAGCCTTTCATTTACATAGCTCACCTAGAACGATGCTACTGGTCATCTCCCCTAGGTTTTAGCTTATGCTCAGCCTGGGCTAGTCATCTCATCAGACCTGTAACTTACTAAGTATCCTCATTCTTTTTCTGGGTCTCTGTTACTGCTACTCATATTTACCTTTAGGTATTACTTATGAGGTACACCTTTCTAGACCACTTACTATGTGCTTCACTGCTAGTAGCCTTATCTTACGTTATTTCGAGGCTACACTAACATTCTATCATTCAATGTCTCACAGGATAGCATCCTAGGTTAGAGTCAACGTCTTATAGGCGGCTCTCAACAACCTTATTATCCCTGTGTCTAACTTTTCTGTGTTGAGCTCTTTTCTCATTTTCAACTACTAGGCCCATGGACTTCTTACTAATCTTCTGTAATCATTCATTACTCTTTTCCTCTACTTATACTAGGAGTTCCTGCTCTCTGTGGGTCGTCTGACCCCTTATCAACTCCTTTCTCAAGTTGGCCTGAATATGACCAACAAGGCATTTATGGTGCTATTCGCCGCGGCTAACATATTATTCGCCGTAGCTAGATTCACTCTAGTTCTTCTATTTAAGTATTGGTTGCGGCTAACTTCTTAATTGGCCGCGGCGAGAAACTCTCTGGATTGTCTCGCTGCCATCTAGAATAATTGGCTGCGGCTAACGGCCCCTAATTAGCTTACTTTTTCCAGGGATCGAATTTTCATCTTTAGCTGCCAACCCAAGCCTCACTGCCTCATCAAGTTAGAGGGTTCTACCTCATGCTTTGTTCATACATAACTACTTATCATTTTTGGGCAATCGAGCTCTAGGGTGTAGCTTGTAACTCAACTCCTAGCCTGAGGGAATTAATCTTTTTGGGCTCTGAAACTTATTTAGGCATTTGGGTGTTGTGGCTAGGGGGTGACTCTTGTTCGCACTTCCTCTCAAAACTGGTCCTGTGCAGCCACAGTTTCATCTCATACCGCGTTGCATTATACTTGTCTCTGCATTAAGCGAGATATCTCAGAATGGTCTGAGTTCGACTACTAGGGAGAATTGAGCTTCACATACTCTCTCTCTGACAAGCCTCTTCATATCAATGAGATCTTTTCTCATTGTTCATATCTAGGCCTTGTTATTGATCCCGACGAGCTGTAAAATATCATCAAGCTCTAGCTATTGGATCCCTTAGCTCTGCTCAAGTTGTTAAGCTACTCTAGAGGCCAACCTTCCCCGATGTCCACTAGCTACTCTAAGACCATCATACAATGTACTTATCATAATTAAAGCCACAAACTACTATCACACATCCACAATGTCTCATACATGGCGCTACTTATGCATTCGAGACTTTATATAGCCATAATGCTACTTTCTCAAGCCAAATCCAATCCAAACGAGCCTGGAACTTTATTCTGATACCAATAAATGTAACACCATCATTTCTAATTCATACCCATCATCCATAAATATGCTCATGTGAGATATAGGAAGAATAAAGCGAGATCTTCCTCATTGGATTCATACACTTTCTTAATGTTGTGACATGGTTAAAAATTTATTATAGTGTCACATGGACCGTGTGAGCTCATTCTATGCATCCTCATATTTAATTGCACCATTACAACTCATTTCAATCCCAAAAACATGCTTTCAACCCATGGAAACCAAAATGAGATATGGAACATGTATCTTCATTTTCGACCAGACTTAGCCCCATTTCTGGGCAAAGTTTGGAAAATCATAACTAAATCCATAAAAATCAAAAACATGTAATCTTAGTCATTCTGGAAATCTTGGGATGTTTAATTCATGCTAAAAATATGTTCAAGTCATAACATCCACACACAGGACGTTTGACATGCGAAATAATTTGGAGGTCGGATTGGGTTCTGATGCTGTCACAATTTACTAATAGGGACTTCAAAAATGTCCAACTAAATCCAAAAAAATCCAATACTTGCAAATGATATCAATATGGAAATATGTGGATGTTAACTAGAGAGTAAAAATATCTCCATATCAATTCATCAAGCCAAACTCTCAAAAATCGATGGAACAGTACTTCTGGTCAGGCAAGATGACTAATACTGGGCAGAAACTTCGAAAATGTATATCTTCCTCTCTAGACCTCCAAATGAGGTGCTTCTAGTTGCTATAAGTCACTGTGACTGTCTAGTTTTTTTCTATAAAATTTTGTAGCCATTGAACTATGTTTGTCCCTCAGATGACACAATTTCACAACTAACTAAATGAACAGTGCTGATGCAAATTTGAAATTCTGATACCAACTTTGAAAAATCATAGAAAATTCCATAGACCTCCAAATGACCTGATCTTTGGATTACCAAAAGTTTCTAGATAAGATCTAGTCACATGCCAAATTTCAAGGCAAGAAAAGGTCATTTGGTCAGACTTTGACATAAGGGGGCAAAGTGCCACTTTCCTTTGCTAAAAGAGGGCTATTAGGGTTCAACTTTGCTTCTCCTACCTCTAAGGCTCTATGAGAACATGGGAAAGCATCAACATATGCTATTAAACATGGTTCAAATGTCTAACAACCCAGATTTGCAAAACTCACTCTCCCACACCAACTCATACACCATGTACATAATGCCAAGATCTTACTATTTATATTGAAAACTTGCTACATCATGCACTATAGTTCTAATTCTCATACAAATACATAAGTATATATATATACAAGTATTCATAAGTGCCTACAACATGTACATCATTATATTACATCCCTTAGCAACATAACAGTGACAAAATGGCTATTTTACAATTCCTTCACCGAATTCCCTAGCTTCAAGTTTAGTGGCTCCCATGTCTTTGTTCACTTGGTCCACCTAGCATGTTAGGATAGTGGAGAGGAAGAGTGAGATTCAAAGAATCTCAATAGCTCATATCCCATTCAATCATACATAAAACATGCATTACTAGTCTCACACATATATGCATGGGCATATTAGCATGTGAAGTCATAAGAAAAGCATTTTCAACATTTGAGTAGGCCATACATAACATACAAAGGCTTGCCAAGCAAGTGGATTAGCCTCACCCATTCACTTATGGATTTTGGACTTCCCTCACCCATACTTTAAGAGATTCTTAGACTCAACCTTATTCTTGGGAGTTAACCTCACTTTTAGGAGACTCTTTAGTTTGTCTCAACCAACTTTAGGGTTCTTGGTTCATCCTCACCATGGCTAGAGGGTTGTTGGCTTTTCCATACTCAAGAAAACTAAAGCAATCACATAAAACATCCTTGAAATACATAAGGCATCATCATGCTAGCATACTTTTCATAGTTTAAAACATACATACACACATGCAAGACAATGTAAGCACACATCTATGCATGAGAGAAAGTGGAGAAAGCTACCTTATCGGCTAACACAAGCTTCGCCTTTCAATTTGTCTCCTCCCTTGTTGATTTCACAATCACAACTAGATGGGAGTGCTTCTCTTGAGCCTAGACACACATGGAGCATGGAATTACTCTCTTAACATTTTATTCATGAAGAGAAACTAGGGTTTCTCTCTCTAGAATTCCACTAACTCTCCTTCCTCTCTCAAGCTCTCAAGAAAGGAAATCAAGGAAGTAAAGCTACATGAATTCTAACCTCCTTCAAAAGTGGTTTTTCATTTTCCCTCTTCTGAACTAAACCCAAAACATAGCTACTTTAACCACCAAAACCATAGGATGAGAGGGCAAGGAGAGAAGAACAAGAGTCTAAGAAGAAAAGCTAGGGAAATCTCAAGTTATACTTACCTTTTTCTTGTTCTCCTTCCTTCTCTAAGTGTCTCTCTCTCTCCTCTGCCCTTTTCTCTGCCTTAGAAGGAGCTTAAGTAGGTTAGAAGGAGAAGAAATGAATTGGGGTGCTTTAATAAGTCAAATTCTCTTTGTTCACGCTTTTCCGGACTAACCCTCATTATAGCAAAGCACAACCCTCGCTACGGCGAGCATGTATAAGTCCTAGACCCCTGCCTTCGCTATGGCCTGCGCTACGGCGAGTAGCTCCCTGATTTTTGTATGGGATGCCCGCACCTGCTATAGTTAGACCATTTCTCGCTATAGCGAATAGGTACATTTGCTATAGCTAAGCTATAGCTAGCAAACTTAGAAAATTTTCAGCCCTTCGAAAATTTTTCAGTTTCTTTTTTTCTTCTTCTTTTTTCTCTCTTTTTTCTAGTTGTTACAACGGACATCCCCTCTGTCTATCTCAAGAGTATAAATTTTGACTCTTTCTCATCTCTAACTGAGCTGGGGAAATACTTCTCATGGAATACCTGGAGGAATGTCTCCTATGTAATCGGAAGGTTCCTCACCCTTAAAATAGCTCAGTGCCCTTTCACCAATAATTTGCCTATTTCTGTAATTGAAAAATAGCCATCTTGGCTTTTTGTTTAGACATGCACTCCATCACCTCAAAGATCTTCTCTAACTGCATAATCCAGGCCTCAGCTTTTGCATTCATCTCACAATCAAAGGTAAGAGGCCTGAACTTTCTGAATTGAGTGATGATTTTTTTGGTTGAGGGCTGCTCCTGAGTTGGAGGCATTTAAGCTGGTAGAATAGGGACAACTATCTGTACATGTGGCTATGGGTCTGTGAGTAGTCCCTGAATGCTTGAGATGATCTGAGTGGTGAAGTGGCTACGGAGGAGGAGGTGTAGGGACCTAGGTATCTCTTTCAGCAAGCCATTTCTATAACTGCATAATAATGGCCTGCTACTGATCCAAGTGAGCCATAATGGATTGTAAGGCTCCAGCTATTAGATGACCAGGCTCAGCTCTACCATCTACACGAGCCTCTTTAGAGGGCGAGCTCTCCTAGTGTTCACCATAGCTCTAAAACATCATAACAAACTTTAACATGAAAAGGAAACATTTCCACCATCAACACACTCAATTTATCCACAAATAAGCTTATATACATATAGGCAACTCATAAGTACAAGCCATAACCCACATCAAGAGCCTAAAATTTTGTTTTAATACTAATAAATGTAACACTATAATTTCTTAGCATTTCTCATGTAATTTCTATGTCTCATGCCATATACTTCATAAGAATTACAAGAAATGGCATATAAAATATTGATTATTTTAGCGTTGCATCACGTATGAAATTTTCATGCAGTGTTATATGGACCATATGAGCTTATGTATCATATTCTCATATTTAATTATATGGATACAACCTATTTCCATCACCAAAATTGGCCTAGAGCTCGTGCAAGGCAAGGGAGTATATGAAATCCATATATGTTATTTCGACCAAAATTTCCCTTTGTCTGTCACAAACTTTGAAAAATTATAACTAATTCTAGAAAAATTAAAATTATGCATTCTTTACCATTCTAGAAAGCTGTCTATGTCATGCTAAAAATATGTCCAGGTCATGAAATACAACACATAAGATGTTTGACATTCGAAAAAGTGCAGAGGTCTGGCAGGTTACTAGTACTATCACAAGTTTCTGCAGCAAATTTCAAAAATGTCCAATTAATTTCAAAAAAATATAATCCATGAAAATGATACCAATAAGGAAAGTTACAAATATTAGCTAGAGGGAAAAATAACTCCAACCAGTTCAGGTACGCCTAGACTTCGAAACCTAATCAAACATAACCTGAGATTAAATTGAGTGCTTAATACAAGGCAAGAGCTTCAAAAATTCATATATCTCTCTCTAGACATCCAAATGAGGTGATTCTAATTAGAACAAGTCACTGGGAATGTCTAGTTCCTTTATACAAAATTTTGTTGCAATTGGACATCATTTGAGCCCTGAGTGAAAGAAATCATTTTCGGACCTGAGTGAATAGTACATCAGACCAAAACCAGAATTTTTTCCAACTTTAAAAATTCACCAAATATTCTCTAGACCTCTGAAAATTCTGTTCTTTGTCTTCCCAAAAAGGTCTCAACAAGATCTAATTGCATGCCAAATCTCATATAAAGAAGAATTCATTTAGACAAAAAGTGGTATAGGTTTCCAATATGGTCAATTTTTGCTCCATATAAGATACCAAAGTACCCAAATGACTTCCCTTGATATTTGGCACCTCTTGGGCAAGTTTAAAAGCATGATTATGATTGTATGAACTACCTAAATGGTTCCAAATCTTATGTATCTCAATTTGGCCATTCCACTTCCATTTATACACAAATGCACAAAGCCATTCAAGAAGCCAATTTGCCATAACATACTCAATTTACATTCTGATGGTTACATAACATAATCTCTCATTTATACATAACATACTAACATAATTGCACGTGCTCAAGAGGTCATAGGTCTTATACAATAATAGGTTACAACATTTATCACTTAAATGGCCTTAAAGAAGCATATTCTATGCACTTTGATGGCATGCTCTCATCTTTCAAGAGGTTGGCTTTCATTTCCTTGTTCCCTTTGTCCACCAAACATGTTAGAACATTGAAAAGGAGTGAATGTGTAACACCATCATTTGTAACTCATACTCATCATGATTTACATGCTCATATGAGATATGGGAAGAATAATGTGAGATCTTCCTCATTGGGTTCATATATTTCCTCACATGTCTTCATGCATGCTTAAAAATTCACTTTAATGTCACATGGACCATGTGAGCTCACTCTATACATTCTCATATTTAATTGCACCATTAGAACTCATTTCAATCCCAAAAACATGCTTTAAACCCATGGAAAGCAAAAAGGGATATGAGACATGTAGATGCATTTTCGGCAGACTTGGCCTCATTTTTGGGCAAGGTTTGGAAATTCATAACTAAATTTAGAAAAATTAAAAATATGTAATCTCAGTCATTATGGAAATAGTAGGACGTCTAATTCATGCTAAAAATATGTGCAAGTCATAAAATCCCACACACAGGACGTTTGACATGCAAAATCATCTAGAGGTCGGAGTGGTCCTGATATTGTCACAGTTTTCTGATATGGAATTAAAAAATGTCCAAGTAATTTAAAAAAAATCCAATTCATGTAAATGATACCACTATAGAAAGATATGGATGTTAAATAGAGATGAAAAATGTCTCCAGATCAGTTCATTAAGCCAAACTCTCAGAAATCGATGCAACAGTACCTCTGGTCAGGCAAGATGACTGATTCTGGGCAGAACCTTCGAAAATGCATATCTTCCTCTCTAGACATCCAAATGAGGTGATTCCAGTTGCTACAAGTCACTGTAACTGTCTAGTTTCTGCCTATAAAATTTCGTAGCCATTGGATCACGTTTGCCCCTCGGATGACACAATTCTACAACTGACCAAATGAACAGTGTTTATGAAAATCCGAATTTCTGATACCAACTTTGAAAAATCATAGAAAATTCTACAGATGTCCAAATGACTTGATCTTTAGTTTACCAAAAATCTCTAGACAAGATCTAGTCACATGCCAAATTTCAAGGCAAGGAGAGGTCATTTGGTCAGACTTGGATATCATGGGCAAAGTGACCTATTTCTTGTGTTCAAAGAGGGCTAATGGGGTCCAACTTTGCTTCTCCTACCTCTAAGTCTCTATGAGCACGTGGGAAAGCATCAACATAGGTTATTAAACATGGGTCAAATGTCTAACAACTCAGATTTGCAAAACTCACTCTCCCACACCAACACATACTCCTATGTGGACAATACTAAGATCTTGCCATTCATTCTAAAACTTGCTATATCATGCACTATAAGTTCAATTCTCATATATATACATTAAGTACATCCATTTACAAGTACTACATCATGTACATCATTAAATTACATCTCTTAACATAACTACAAAATGGTGACAACATGACTCATTACAATTTCTTCACCGAAATCCCTAGCTTCAAGCTTGGTGGCTCCCATCTCTTGCCTCACTTGGTCCACCTAGCATGTTTGGATGGTGGAGAGGGGGAGTGAGATTCAAAGAATCTCAATAGCTCATCTCTCATTCCATCATACATAAAGTATGCAAACAAGTCTCACAAATGTATGCATGGGCATATTAGCATGTGAAATCATAAGAAAAGCATTTTCAACATTTGAATAGGCCATACATAACATATAAGAGCTTGCCAAGCAAATGGATAAACCTCACCCCTTTACTTGTGGATTTTGGACTTGCCTCACCCAATCTTTAAAAGGTTCTTAGACTCAACCTTACTCTTGGGAGTCAACCTCACTTTTGGGAGACTCTTTACTTTGTCTCAACCAACTTTAGGGTTCTTGGCTCATCCTCACCATGGCTAGAGGGTTGTTGGCTTCTCCATACTTAAGCAAAGCAAAGCGATCACATAAAACATCATTGAAACACATGAGGCATCATCATGCAAGCATACTTTTCATGGTTTAAAAACATACATACACATATACAAGACAATATAAGCACACATCTATGCATGAAAGAAGGTGGAGAGAGCTACCTTATTGGCTATTCACAAACTTTCCCTTTCAATTTGTCTCCTCCCTTGTTGGTTTCACAATCACCTCTAGATGAGAGTGCTTCTCTTGAGCCTAACCACATAAGAAGCATGAAATTATTCTCTTAACACTGTATTCATGAAAAGAAACTAGGGTTTCTCTCTCTAGAATTCTACTAACTCTCCTTCCTCTCTTAAGCTCTCAAAAAGGAAGGCAAGGAGGAAGAAGTAAGGATATGTGAATTTTGGTCTTCTTCAAGAGGGGTTTTCCACTCTCCCTCTTCTAGACCAAGCTCAAAACCCAACTACTTCCACTAACCAAACCATAGGAAGAGAGGGCAAGGAAAGGAGATCAATATTCTAAGAGAAAAGCCATGCAAAACCTTACCTTTTCTTGTTCTTCCTTCCTCCTCTAGGTTTCTCTCTCTCTCCTCCACCCTTTTCTCTGTTTTAGAGGGAGCTTAAGTAGGTTGGAAGGAGAAGAAATGAATTGGGGCATTTTATTAAGTCAAATCCTCTTTTTAATGCTTTTTCGGACTAACCCTCCCTATAGCGAGCCATAACCCTCGCTACGATAAGCTTGTATCAGTCCCAGACCCCTGCCTTCGTTACAGCGCGTTACAGTGAGCAACGCCCTGGTTTTTGTATAGGGTGCCCATACTCGCTATAGCTAGAAGCATCCTCACTATAGCTAGAAGGCACTTGACGATTGTGTCGCGCAATCTCAAATAAAACTAAGAAGCAAAATAAATTTTATAGTTAATGGTGCAATCCTAGGTCATCTCCCTTGGAGTTTATGCCTCAATTTGTTTATGGAAGGGTTATTCTAAGTATTGCTACTTGAAACTTATTTTGAGGGTTGAAGTACTAGAATTTAATTGAACTAAATTTAATTGACAAAAATCAAAAGAACTTAAAACTAATGAGATGAACAATTAAGAGAATATGATAGCTAGCTTTACATTGGACTCCTTAGAATTCAATTATCCTTGCCCTTGGTTTAGTTTACCAAATTTGGAATTAATTCCTTGCTTTTTAGTGTATTCCCTATAAAGGTTCTTGAATAACCATCCAAGGTTCAATTTATTAATTATACAAGGAATTTGCAACCACAAAAAACCTTGAATAACTAATTAATTGAATTAAGAACAAGAACACACCTTAACCAATTTTAATTTATTAATAGAATCTACTGCACAATTCACTTAAGATACTAATTAACCAATTAGATTAATTAATTCCTCAAATAATTTGCACAAAAATTCTAGTTAATTAATCTAACAACCATTGCATCAATTAACCAAAGATCAAGAGGAATTTAAAGGTGAATTGCACAGCACTAATTCTGGAATTTTTATAAACATGTGATGATCATAATCAAAATTCCAAAATCAAATTCAATTCATAAAACAAATTAATCCAATAAATTTTCAACAATTAAATTCCTAAATCAATCAACTAAACCTAGTCAAATTAATAAAAGATTTAATGCTGGAATTTAAAAGATATAGCAAGGAATATTTATCCAAATTGATGAGAAAATATGGGGCTCAAATCTTCATCTGGGAGTTTCCAAATTTCAGCCAGCCACCATGGGTGAATTAAGCTGCCATGGAGATTTTATTTGGAGAAGAGTTGATGGATTGAGTTGTAGCCATGGATGATTGATGAAAGAATGCTCCCTGGATGTGCTCACGTTCTCCCTGCTTCTCCTATTATGTTCTTCCTTCTCTTCATTTGGAAACCACGCCTCCCTTGATGAGTGAATGATTCTATATATAGGCAAGGATTTGCTAAGATATTGAGGCGTGAATGAAGTGGACTCTGGGCGATAATTCAGAGGCATGAATGGAGTATGAATCCCCCTTGGAGTGTGCTTCTAGATGATTTAAATATGCTCCTGTTCACGTGATTTTTTTATTGACTCCACGTCAACTTTGCATGCTTCATTCATTTGTGTTGCTCCACCTTTTGCATGCTGAAATCACATTTCTTTCTTCCCTTAGCTCCAGCACTTTTGTTTCTCAATGAATCACGTGCAGCCCGTCTCTTTTTCTGACATTATTTTCTTCATGTTGGCTTCCAGCTTCAGCTTCTTCTAGCGTCTTCACAGCTTAAGCATCCACAAACCAGTAGCTCGAGTTATTTGCTTCATTAATCCACGCAATTCTGTAGCCAAATTCCAGCTTATTATTTCAATAAAATCTCACGTGCTTAGCTTGTTGCTTCATGCTCTGTTTTTCTCGTTCAGCTCGTAGCTAGAAGTTCTTCGTGTTTTACTCAACGTGTTGCTTCTTCAACGTGGGATGCTTCCAGCTTCTCTTCCAGCTCAAGCCCTTCATGCTTTGTCTCTTTATCTCACTATACTCCAGTACCTTCTTCACTTCCTCGAGCCTGTGTTTACGTGTGAGCTTCTTCATTCATTCAGCTCGTTTAGCTCGTGGCTTACTTGCTTCGAGTTGCTTCTTATTTGCTTATTAATTCTACTCAACCCATAGCTAAATCCTCCTAGCTCATGCAAACTTCGTGAACTTATTAATGACGTGGCTTATTCGTTTAGCTCTCCCACCTCTATCCAGCTCTGTTTCTAGTTCTCATGTAAGTTTTTCACGTTGAAACTGCAGCTCAACGTCTTAGTGCCTCCTCCACGTGTTTGTTTATTTATTTCCTCCTACATACAGAGCTTTCCTTGTTCTAGCCATGTTGAGCTTCCTTCTCCTTTAGCTTCCTCGGCTACTGCAATCCCTTTCTGCCTAGTTTTCCTTTTCTCGAACAGTCCAGCGAAGGAGAAGGTGAAGGATGAATGGAACAGCAGCCAGAAAGAAGCGTCCTTCTCCTTTAGCTTCCCTTTAATTTACCATGCAAGCTTTCACATGCTGCTCAGCTTCTTTTGTGTTTCTTGCATTTATTGCTTCTCCTTTACTCTAGAACCCATAGCTCATTCATTCGATTTTTTCCCCAGCTCTCCACATGACTTCTTTCCTTCCCTACTGTTGCGTTTTTCTGCCCAAGAGAATAAAAAAAAACAAATATAAAAACCTAATATATTATTTACAATATTGCCATTATCAGAAATTAATAAAAACAGAATTATCATCCAATCTTTTCCCTTAATTCATTTTAATTTTTCAATTCATTTGCCCAAAAGAAAATTCTGCATAAAATTAAAAAGTGTTTTAAAGATTGCAAATAAATAATCATCAAAGAATTTTGGAGAATAAAATCTTAGCAATTTAAATCCAAAAATTCTCCTAATTAATTCAAAATTGTATTATTTTCCAAAATTAACCACAAATTCAAATATTGCATAATAAATCCATTTAAGCTCAAATTAATCATTAAAAATAATAATAAATGTGGATAAAATATATGAAAATTAGCACTTATCAACACTCTCGCTATAGCTAGACCATTTCTCGCTATAGCGAACAGGTACATTCGCTATAGCTAGGCTGTAGGTAGCAAACTTAAAAAATTTTCAGCCCTTCAAAAATTTTCAGCTTTTCTCTTTTTTTTTTCTTTCTTTTCTTTTTTTTTTTCTTGGTTGTTACAGAATGAGATTCAAAGAATCCCAATAGCTCATCTTCTTTTCAATCACACATAAAAAATGCAAAACCAATCTTATAAATGTATGCATGGGCATATTAATATGTGTAAACATTCAAGAAGCATTTTCAACATTTGAATAAGTCATACATAGCATACAAAGACTTGCCAAGCAAGTGGATTAGCTTTACCTATTCATTTGTGGATTTTGGACTTGCCTAACCTATTCTTTAAGAGGTTTTTGAACTTAACCTTACTCTTAGGAGTCAACTTCACTTTTGGTAAACTCTTTACTTTGTCTCAACCAATCTTAAGGGTTCTTGGCCTCACCATACTCAAGCAAACCAAAACAAACATCATGAACATCATTTAAAAACATAATGCATCATTATAGTACCATGGAGTAAGAGCTCATGCTAGAACATTTTTCATTGCTTAAAATATACATACGCAAATTCCAAGACAAGTAAAGTAACAATCATGCATGAGAGAAGGTGGAGAGAGCTACCTTGGATGCAAACACACACTTTTTCTCTTGAATTTCCTCTCCCTTCTTCGGCCTCAAACACATATTGGTGTGGGAATTATTTCTCTTGGCCTAAAAACAATTTATGGAAGCTAATTAGATTCATGAAATTAATTCTAAGGCCACACAACTTGCTTAAACTCTAGCTTTACTTGTAAATCCCTTTATGGTTCCAAAATTACATCTAATGAAGCAACACCCATTAAATAAATTCTAGGCTTCATTATTCCCTTTCAACTATGATTCTTGACTCTTTTTATGCCTTTTGGAGTCATCACACAATTAAAATAAAGAGCATAACTACATGTTGCTTCTTTATGTCATATTATGGAACATAAAGCACCAACTCATTCTCTAAGCTTCCAAATTTTTTTCCAAGGCTTCCTCTCATATTCATTCATCATATATGACTCAAAAATGGGTTTAGAAAAATTTAAAACTCTTCCTAGGTGCACAAACCCCTTAAGGCAGAGGCTATGGGGGATTTTGGCTTCCATGGAGTTTGCTTTGTTTTCTCAAGGGGAGATACACATAGGGGGACTTCTAGGGATCTTAGGAGCTTATTCAAACACTTGTTTAAGTTTAGGAATCATTGTATAAAATCAGATTTTGTAAGGAACACTTGAAACACTAGAATTTGCATCTTGAATTTCCATGGTTATTTGTTAATTCTCTTTGTACATTCTTAATCTTCACACCCTTTGTCCTAAGAATCACCCTTGGTTCTACCTAGAAACCAAGCCCTCCTAGGTCTTCTTAAGTGGGGCAAAATGGGTGAAGAGAAGCAAGGGGTAACAACCATGGAAGAAGAAATTACCTTGTTTTTCTTTGTTTTCTCACTTGAATCTTGTCTTCTTTGAGCTCCTTTCTTCAAATTCAAAATTTTTCCTTAATTTCTCCCTTAAAATAGATTTATAAACTTCATTATAATCATAAGAAGTAAAGAATAATGGAGGAAAAGAGGTTTGGAAGGAAGAAAGCAGGAAAAACTACTAAAATTCCATACCTTCAAGCCCTGATTTCTTCTCCTCTTCTTCTTCCCTTGGTGTGCCACTCTCCTAGCATTTCTTCTCTGGTTTGGGGTAGAAAAATATAAGACTAAATGAATGGAAAAGTGGGGCGCCTCATATATATAGGTGGAGGAGAATGGCTTTTTTAAAAATTCTCATTTTGCCCTTCATTTTTGGCATTTTTATTTCTAATTCGTTTAAGCTCCTTTTTTGAGAACCGTCTTTTCTATTATAAAATTTAGGTTAAATGCCTTTGGAATCACTCGAATCGGAGCTAAAACCTTCATGAACGAATCCGTCAAAGTTTGGGTACACCAATGTTAGAAAACATCCATCAAAGGAGATTTAACTATCCCGGGGCTTCCTATGGTTTTCAAGGTCTCTGAGAACCCTGAAAAACTCAAAAATTTTATTTAAAAAGCTCTCCTGTGTGAATTCCAAAATTTGCTCAAAATTACAAAAATACCATTATATTTCGTAAGTTTTTCATAAGAAATTATTTTTTCATTCTAACTCTATTTTTCTTTTCCGTCTAAGCCTAGAATTCTCATTTTTAGGAGTTTAGAATGTTACTCAAATTTTTTGGGACCTTAAGTAATTCATTTCGAGGGACTTACTTTGAAAATGTGCCTGTTTTCGTCGTTTAATTAAAACTGAACGTTACACCAAGAAAAACTTATTTGGTCAAATCTTGACATAACTCAAGAATATAGCAAATTTGGCGCCATATAAGGGTCAAAGTTAGTCCAAATAGCTTCTTAATTTCTTTACCACCTCTTGGGCAAGTTTTAAAGCATAAACATAGCATATATAAGCTATCCAAGTGGCCAAACTCATCATGCATCTCAAACTCAATACACCACAAGCCATAATACACATTCAAGAAAGGCCCTCCAAGTGATGAAATCATGCATTCTCATTGCTTTGGCTCTATCTTTAGTATGTACATCACATTTACATACTTTTACATTTGTTCAAGTATCTACATTTCAAAAATAATATATACATGCAAACTTTGAAATTCACATACGTCTACAACTACAGTAGTACCAAAATATAGTTAATTCATGCTCCTTGGATTGCACTTTCGTCTCCTTAAGCTCCACCTAGACATGGTTAGAAGGAAGAGGGAATGGGTGAGATTCTAAGAATATCAATAGCTCAAACACCCATTCAAGTAAGAAATCAAGGCATATAAACATATCAAAGTATACAATTAAGCATCCAACCCCATTAAGAATGATTCAAACTATAATTCACATGCCATGAAAACATATCAAAGCCAAGAGTAAGCTCTAGGGATTCTTGGTCCAGTCTTACCCATTTTTGGGGCTTTTAGATTAGCCTCACCCTTGGTATAGGGACTTTTGACTTGGCCTCACTTATCTATGAGACTTTTGGCCTTATCTTACTCATACCTAGGGACTTTTGGCTTCACCTCACCTATCTCAGGGGACTTTTAGCACCACCACACCCTTAAGAGCAATTTTTACAACCAAAACATAATTCAAAAAATATATTGGTACCAATACAATAAGGCAACATCAAATGGTATGTTTCATAATACAAATGTACATACAAGAATACAATGACCATTACATATCCAAGAATGCACATAAGAGGGAGTGAAGAGCTACCTTAAAGTAAAACACAATTCTTCCCTTAGTTATACTCTCTTCCCATGTTTAGAAAATCGGATCGGATTGGATCGGCTGGTTTGACTTGGAACCGATCCCTAGTCCCGTTTGGTCAGCCTTAAAAATTGGTAAGCGTGAGAACTGGTCAAAAACTAGTGAAACCGGTCAAGAATAAGTGAAAACTAAAAAAACCAGTCAGTTTAGTGGTTGAACCGATTTAAAAAATTATTTTGGAAAAATTTCATCTAAGACTTTGAAACTGCAATCCTTCATCAAGTGTCAAATCTTTTTGTCTTCTAAGTCATAAGTCTTCTTCAATAATATTGCATCATTTTTTAATATATATAAACATTTCATCACAATAATATAATAAATAATTATATATATATATCATATATGTATAATATATAAAAACATTTAAACTAATATATATTATTTATAACTATATTTTTAATTTGGTTAAATTTTTTTCATTTCATAAATTATTTTTTTTATTTATGATTTTTAAACCATTTACTTTTTAATGACAACGGAATCTTAATATAATTTGAGAACCCAAAAATTCAAAATTAAATGCTTTTAAATTTTAATCATAAGTAATTTTTATTTTTCAAATAAAAAATAATTTTTCAAATATTTTAAGAAACATGAAATTAGTAATTAAGTATTTAAAATTTATTAATATTTATTTGTCATATTAAAGTTTTAATATATAATATTTAAAATATATATTTAATTATCACCAGTTCAACTACGGTTAGACCATTAAACCTTAAACCAGTACTTTTAATGGTTCAATAATTGGCCTAGTTTTAAAAACATTGCTCTCTTCTTTTCAACCATACATCCACAAGTAGATAAAAGCTTGATTTTTGTGTCCTAGACTGTAACACTATGATTCTATGACTTATCTCATATTATATGTACGCTTATTTTCATGAAACACATGAATTCTTCAAAGAAAAAGGTATTAAAATATTCAATTATTTTGTGTTGCGTAGCGGATAAATTTTTTATTTAGTATTCCGTGGAGCATATGGACTCATGCATCTCATTCTTATATTTAATTACAATAATACAACTAAAAACCATCCAAAGAAGTGGCCTAGAACTTGTGCAAGTGGATGGTATACATAAAAACAATAGGTGCAGCCTCAGTTAGAAATTCCAAGTTACTGACATAAACTTTGAAAAATTATAACTAATTCTAGAAAAATTGAAATCATACATATTTTACCATTATGGAAAGCTACAGATGTCTACTTTATATTGAAAATATATTAAGACCAAATAGGGGCTGCTAGCCACTAGAAACTAATGGAATAGTACTAGAGGTTGACTATCACTATTGATACTGTCCTCTAACTTCAAAAATTCATATCGCCCTGCTCAGAGGTCCAAATGGGGTGGCCTTAATGGCCATGAAAATTTTATCATGTCTAGTTTATGCGTGTAAAATTTCATGAGTATTGAACATCATTTGGCCCTCGAATGATGCAATCCAAGTTACTAACCAAATAAACAGTGTTTACATCAGTTTAGCAGAAAAATGCTAATTTTGAAAAATCATAATTAATTCCATAAAGCTCCAAATAATCTAATCTTTGACTTCTTGAAAAGAGATAGATAAGATATATATGCATGCCAAATTTCATGGTCAAATTCCTTCATTTGGATAGATTTTGATATTGGGTTGTGAAATGGTCACTTTTAAGTCTTACAAATGGTCCATTTTGAGCTCCAAGGCAACCATGACCACTTGAGTATGTGGGAATCCACCAAATGGATTTCTAAACTTGTCTCAAAGGTGCATGAACCTAGAAATTGAAAAATCGCTCTCTCACCCCATGTCATACACAAAATTACACATGCTTTACATTGTCATTCACTACCCAAAATGCACATTTCCATTCATTTAGTATTAAACCTCATACATACATCAAGTATATGAGTAATTACACATGCTCAAATGATTATACAACATTTCCATCATAGTATTACATCACTTGCCATTCATATGGTTACAAAAGAGACAAAACTAGGCAATTCTAGACACTCTGATGTCAATCTCTTATCTCCTCATTACCTTGCTCACTTGATTCACCTAGCATGTTAAGACATTAAAGAGGAAGGAATGAAATTCAAAGAACCCCAATAGTTCATCTCTGTTTCAAACACACATAAAGAATACAATATAAGTCTTGAAAATGCATGCATGAGTATAATGAAATGTATAATCATTCAAGAAGCATTCTTGGCATTTAAACAAGTCATACAAAGCATACATAGGCTTACCAAGTAAGTGGATTGGCCTCACCCATTCTCTTATAAATTTTGAACTTGTCTTACCCATTTTCTCTAAGAGGTTTAGACTCAACCTCACTCTTGGGAGACTCTTTACTTTGTCTCAACCAATTTTAAGGGTTCTTGGCTCATCCTCACCATGGCTAAAGGTTCTCGGCTTCACCACACTCAAATAAACTCAAGCAAACATACTAGGCATCATTTGAAAATATATTACAATATCATGGTACCATGGAACAAAGGCATATGCTAGAACACTTTTCATGGCTAAAAACACACACACATTCAAAGACAAGGTAAGCACGCATTCATGCATGAGAAAAAATGGAGAGAGCTACCTTTACCACACAAGCACACTTTTTTCTTGAACCTTGAATCCTCTCCCTCAACCTCATACAATATACGGAAGCCAATTAAGTTCTTGGAATCATTTCTAAAGCTCTACATCTTCCTTAAATACTAACTTAGTCTAATAACCCCTTTTATGATTCCAAAATGCACCTAATAACCCTCACTTCAGTTCTAAGTTCTATTCTTTCCTTTCATTTATTATTCTTGACTCCTTTTAAAATCGTCTTTTCTGTCATGAAATTTAGGTTCCCAATTTTATAAAATACCTTTGGAATCAGTGAAATCAGAGCTAAAACCTTTCTGAATGAATATATCAAAGTTTAGGTCAATCAATGTTGGAAAACGTCCACATGAAGGGTTTTAACTTCTCCAAGGCTTCCCATGATTTTTAGGGCCGTTGAGAACCTTAGAGAACTCAAAATTTTCATTTATAAAGCCCTCCTATGAGAATTCTAAAATTTGCTCAAAATTATGAAAATGTCATTATGTTTCATCAACATTTCATTCAAATTCGTTTCCTCATTCTAGCTCTATTTTTTTTCCATCTAGGCCTGGGATTTTTATTTTTAGGATTCTAGAATGCTACTTAAATATTTTGAGACCTTAACTAATTTATTTTAGGGGACTTGCTTTGAAAATGCATCTACTTTTGTTGTTTGACAAAAATTGGACATTACATAGACACAAAAAATAGGATTCAATTATACTCTTGGAGTAAGCCATAATATTAAATACACACCAAGGAAGCATACTTGGTTCAATGGTCACATATTAGTTTCATAAAAGGCCTAATGAAGCAACTACCATAATTCAAACTCTTGGCTTCATTTTCTTCTTATATCTAGGCCTCTTGGTTCCCTTTAGACTCCTTGAAGTCATCATAAATTCATTTCTAAAAGTTTAGATATAAGTTTCTTCTTAAGGCTACATTATGGAACTTATACCTCTAACTCTCAATATATGCCTTTTAAATTTTTTTCAAGGCTTCCTCTCATCTTTTTCCATCACATAAAGTCCTAAACCAAGTTTAGAACAAATTAAAACACTCCCTAGTCCTACCAACCGTGCTTGGCCAAGACATAGGGAAGAATATGAGCCCACGAAGTTTGCAAATTTTTCTTGATGGAAGAGGCACTTGGGAGGCTTCTTAAAGGTCTTAGGAACTCAAACAAGCACTTATATAGGCTAGGAAATTCTTGAATCAAAACAAATTTCTAAATTCTTAACTTTTCTATCTCAAGTTTCAGTGATTTTCTTTAATGCTCTTTACGTTTTCTAGGTTCCCACATCCTAATTCCTAAGATTCTTGATTGCTTTAGGTTAAAAATTCCTCCCCCTCCCAAGCTCTCTCCAAGGCTGAACCATCACACATATGAACAAGGGAGGAAGAAGTAACAAAATAAGAAGATGTAACATGGTTCCTTAGCTTCTTCAAGAGTCTCTTTCTTTGCTGTAGCTTCTTTCTTTAAACTCTAAAATTTATCCTCTGAACTATGGCCAAAACAAACCTAATTCATCCATCAAAACCATGGAAAGAAAGAGCAAAGAGAGGAGAATAAGATATGTAAAGGAAATTCCATAAAAATCCTTATTTTTTCTCACCTTTTTCCTTGATTTCTTCCCTCTCTTTTCTCCTCCCATGGAATGCCCTTCTCAACTGAGCTCTCCCTTAGCCTTTACAAAAAATAAGTCAGTTAGAAGAAGCAGAGAGTGGGACGCCTCTTACAAAGGAAAAAATAGACAAAAATTGTTCATTAAAATGATATTTACATCCCACATTCGTGGCATTTTCGTTTTAGATTCATTTTAACTCCTTTTTTAGAACCATTATTTTCATCATAAAATTTAGGTCCTCTATTTTATAAAATGGCTTTAGAATCACTCAATTTGAATTTAAAACATTTTCGAACGAAATGGTCTAAGTTCTGGTCAACCAACATTAAACAATGTTCATTGGAGGGATTTTAACTGTCTCAAGACTTTCCATGGTTTTTAGAGCCTTTAAAAACCCTAGAAAGCTCAAATTTTTTGTTTAAAAAGTCCTCCTGAGTTTTCCAAGAAGTGCCCATATTTATGAAGATGCCACTATACTTTTAGCAAATTTTTTAAACCATTCTGGCTTTGCTTTTTAGGTAACTCAACACTTAAATCCTCATTTTCCATTATTTAAAATTTTATTCTAATTTTATTTAACCTTAAATCATTCAATCTAGGGGACTTGCTTTTCAAAGTGACTCATTTTGATATTTTTATGAAATACCAAATGTTATAGTTCTTTTCAAGAAACCAATCAATGGAAATTAGTCTATGCAAAGAGTACTTTCCATTAAGATAAGTTTCTACCTAAAACACTCGTAAAATTTTATGTTTCTAGGATATGGAAGTTTTGGCCAAGAGAGAGAAAGTGAGGAGGAGAGTTTTTCTTCATGAGTTATTAATGGAACCAAGGGTTTTAAGATGTAAACATTGTATATCTAACATTGGTTTCCATTGAATCATAAAAGAAGCAACTTAGACTATGTTATGCTATAGTTTTGGCCAAGGCTAGATGAATGGGTAACCATATTATTTTCAACTCCTACTTAGTATGTTTAGATGTTTTATGATGCAAGGAATAAGAATCTAAGCTTAGAATTGATTGAAACTTTGAAAATCTCTAAGTTAGGTTTTTATGGTACCATTTCAGCCAAAAAGTAATTCAAGGGGCTAGGAAGTTGTTCAATGAATTTTTGGTCCATGGATAGTCTTAAAGTGATATAAGAACAATAATGGAAGCACTAAATTGAATTTAGAAGTAAGATTTTGAAAGTTGAAAATTTAGGGTTCAAGAAAGGGTAATATGGAACAATTGGTATTAAGTTTGTGTGTGCAAGCTTGTAATGCTCATAATATATCCTAATGTGGCTATATAGATCATATATGATGAGATTTTAAAGCCTAGAAGTTGAATTTTAGAAGTTATACCTTCTTAAGGCTTAAGATTACATAATGAATCCCATTATGTGGAAAAGTGAAAATACCAAAGGAATAGTGCCAATGATAAGATGAATAGTAAATATGGAATTTTTGGCATGAATTATGAATTTTAGGAGTATAAGTTGGCTTAGGATTTAAGCTTAGTGAAAGCCCTAACTTAAAGCCTAAGTGAAGAACTAATTAGGGGAAGGTAGAATCCAAATGAAATTTCATAAGTTTGCGCCCTTGAATATGGTAAAATTTGAACATTTTAGATGGTATAATTGCCACCCAATAAGCATGTGTCTCGAAAGTATGAAAAAAGGGGTTTTAAATGCACTTTAAGTGCCCTAAAGTATAGTTAAAAGTCAAAGAAGTTTAATAGAAGTTGTTATGAGCTATAGATGTTAATGATATGTTTATGTGATACTTTTAGGACAAACTAGTAAGGTTCCATCCCATTGTAGATGTAAAGCCGAGGAAGAAAAGGAGATGGAGCTAGAAACAGAGTGGAAAAGTTAGAGTTTTTATTGGATTCTTATCACCTATACAAGGTTTTTTATTCTTCCCTATCTAGTTGTATGTATACTTGTTTGAGTTTCATATGCATTGTATTGTATTGGTTATTTATCACAGTATATGCCATATTGCATTGCATTAGTTATATGTTGTTTAATGAGCAAAGGCTAAGAGATAAAAAAGGGCAATAGGAACAAGTGCAATAGTTCTTCCAAGCCTAAAAGAAAAGCCTAAGGTAAGTTGAGTTTCATGGCCATGATTGAGTATGTTATAAAAATGAAAAGCATTTATGCTAGTTTCATATGACCATGCATACTTGCATTATTCCTGCTTAACTGTCTCATGCTTATTTTGTGTGATTTAAGTATAGCTACTAATGCTCTCCTGAATCTTGCCCCTATGTTTATTTCTCCCACTAATTAGTGCCAAGTGGAAGCTCTAATGCTAGCAAACGAAAGGAGAAAGAATGATATATAGATTAGAAAAATCATATGAATGTTAGGTTTCTAATTTCATTCTAATGTTACAATGATTGTATGTATTAAGCTTTACTTTCTCAATAATGTATTTATGTGCACTAGGAAACTATTAATAGTGATGTAACTCTAGCCTGAGTTATTCATAATTAGATGACACTATATGTCTAGTTTATGTTATTTGATGATATTATTACATGTATTTTCCATGTCAGTGAGTTTGGGTTGAAATGTAACTAATTCTTTTAGTCTAAATAGTCAATTTTATAAGGGGAAACTCTACCAATTTTCTCAGAAGGTTATGTACATTTCACTTTTATGGTTAAAAATTAGATTCGCATGGAAATTAAGAAAAGGCAAGTGTTTGTATTTTGAAAATTTTAGATTTAGTATTTTCTTATATTAGTAAATGGACTTGTTGTTAAACCATAATAATTAAAGAAGAACTAGATAGTTAAGGTGTTATATTTTTGGTATCAAAGCAATGGTTAAGGCATTGATATCTGTGATGGTTGGGAATATATATCTTGTTTGGAAAACTTGATATATGTGCTTTAATTGAGCAATTTGAATGACTTGGATATCTGTGATATCTATGGAATGTGTGTTGAAACCTCTGATTTTTTAGATGGTAACAAAAAAAAAATAGGTAGACTAGCTAAGGTTCCAACAAGATAGGAACCAAAAAGACTTGTAGCAGAAACTCTATGAGAAATTGTCCAATGCCTGGATCAACAACAAGCAATGTTACTACAACAATAGGAGGTGATCTAATAAGTCTAAGAGACCTTAGCAAGGAAAGTGAGTGAAAGAGAAAGCACCCCTTAGATGTAGCACCTATCAGTACCCAATATGGAGGTTCCTCCAACACAAGTGCCACCTTTAATTGAACTCAACCTATAGGGTCACAAACAACACTCCCACCTTATCCTATCTAGCCTCAGCATACTACTCAACAAGCTATATAACAATTCAGAAAGTATAATCCTTTTGCATTTGATGGTGAATTTAATATGCAGAAAGTTGAGGCATAGGTTATGCAATTAGAGAAGATCTTCAAGGCAATGGAGTGTACATCAGAACAAAAAGCATTATTGGTTGCATTCAAGCTTGAAGGAAAAGCAAATATTAGGTGAAGGAGCATAAAGATGACCATGCAAACTAGGAACATCCTGACCATTTGGGAAACTTTCTTACATCAGTTCCATGAGAAATATTTTCCAAGTTCAATTAGGGATGAGAAATAGTCAAAATTTATTCTTTTGAAACAAATAGAGGACATGTCCATAGATTAGTATGTGGTGAGATTTGTAGAGTTATCTAGATACTCCTCTTACTTATAAAAATATGATGATAAGAGATGGCAAGCTTAAAGACTTGAGAGAGGATTATTACTAGAAATTAGAGACAAGGTATCACCTTAGAGGATCAGAGATTTTAATTACCTAATTGAGGTGTGCAAAGTGATAGAGTAATCTTAAAATAATACAAAGTAAGAAGGAGACCATAGAGGCTCAGAGACCCAGAGAAGAATAGTTTATTAGCAGTGGCAATAAGAATGGTGTCAAGATGCCATGGGGCAAGAAGAAAAACAAAAGGTCAAGCTATCCTAGTTAGAGAGGTTCTTAGGGCATAGTATGTCAATAGCATGGCAGAAACCATGGTAACGACCATGCCTAGCTAGATCGAATGTTTGTTTTAAGTATGGGAAGCCAAGACACATGGCTAGAGAATGCCAATAGTGAAAAGAAGGAACACTTGCTTCCAGGTTATAGATATAGAGAGAGTTTTTACACTTACTCAGAGGGAGGCCAGTCAGTCACCCAGCTTGATCCAAGGTATGAGTAAAGTGAATGATTGTAGTGTATATGCTATGTTTAACTTTGGTGCTAATCATTCATTTGTATCTTATAATTATGCTAAGAGGTTGAGCTTGGTACTTGGTACCTCACCATATGATCTGTTTATGTCTACCCTTACAGGAAATAATGTAATAACCACCCATGTTTGCTTAAATTGTATCATTCAGTTTAACTAATGCTATACGACACTTGATTTGATATGTATGCCATTTGTTGACACATATGTCATTATTAACATGAACTGGATGTTTGCAAATAATGCTTAACTTGATTATATGCAAAAGACCATATCTATGCCATCTTGTGAAACAATACCCTGTACTAGGGTTGAGTTAGCATTTATGACTACCAAACAGGCTGAGAGTTTTTTGACAAAAGCGTGGTAAGGATTCTTAGTGTTCTTTTCTAATCAAGTTAAGGTCGAAAAAGGTTTATAGGAGATACCCATAGTTAAGGAATTTCCTATGGTATTTCTCACAAAAATTAAAGGGTTACCATCTGAAAGAGAAGTAGAGTTCTCTATTAATTTAATTCCTAAGGCAGAACCAATATCTAGAGTTTCATATCTAGCTTTAGTCAACTAATTCTTAGTGTTCTTTTCTACTCAAGTTAAGGCTGAAAAAGTTTTATAAGAGATACCCATAGTTAAGGAATTTCCTATGATATTTCTTACAAAAATTAAAAGGTTACCATCTGAAAGAGAAGTAGAGTTCTCTATTGATTTAATTCCTAAGGCAGAACCAATATCTAGAGTGTCATATCTAGCTTTACTCAACTAATTCATACAAAGCATGAAGATCAAAGTAAGGTTCATATCTTTTTATAGGTTTTCCAACATTGAAATTGGTCCATCTATAGGTCATATTAAGCTATAGGGGTCTAAACTTGATTCTTTCCTTTCTTTTATTCATTTTCATCATAAAAAACTTTGGTCATACCCATTTTATCATGTTTATCTCATGGGACATGTAACAACCAGAAAAAGAAAAGAAAAGAAAAGAGAAAAGAAAAGGGAAAGAAAAGAAAAGTTGAAAATTTTTGAAGGCTGAAAATTTTCTAAGTCTGCTAGCTATAGCCTAGCTATAGCGAGAAATGGGCTAGCTATAGCGAGAGAGCCTTCTTGCTATAGCAAAAATGCTTCTAGCTATAGCGAGTGCAGGCATTCCATACAAAAATCAGGGAGTTGCTCACCGTAGCGAGAGCTATAGCGAAGGCGAAGGTCTGGGACTGACACGAGCTCGCCGTAGCGAGGGTTATGGCTTGCTATAGCGAGGGGCAATCCAAAAAAGCGTGAAAAGCGAGATTTTGACTTTTTAAAAGCTTTCAAACTTTCCTTTCTCTTAGAACCGACCTAAGCTTCCATCAAGGAGAGAGAAAAGAGCTATGGAGAGAGAGAGAGACCTAGAGAAGTAAGGAGACCAAGCAAAGAAGTGAGTAATCTTTAGATTTCCATAGCTTTTCTCCTTAGCATGTTGTTCTCCTCCTTTTGCCTTCTCTTTCTATGGTTTTGGAAGTTGATTTGGGTTTGGTTCAGAAGAGGGAAGTGGAACACTACTCTAAAAGAAGGGTAGAACTCATATATCTTCATTTCTTCTTCCTTGCTTTCTTCTTTGAGAGCTTGAGAGAGGAAGGAGAGTGAGTAGAGTTCTAGAGAGAGAATCCCTAGATCTTACAAGGGTAGTGGGGGTTTTGTTTCGGTGAAGAGCCCCTTTAGCTTTGTGAGTATTTATTTGAGTTATGAGAGAATGATTTGGTGCTCTTTGTTGTGCTTAGGCTCAAAGGAAGCAACTCCATCTAGTTGTGAGTGTGAAATTAAGACGGGAGAAGAGAAATTGAAAGGGAAGATTTATGTTAGCTGATAAGGTAGCTCTCTACTCTTTCTTATTGCATTCTTGGATGTGTAATAGTCATTGTATGCATATGTGTGGGCTTGTATGATGAAATATGCCATTTGATCTTGCCTTGATGCATTGGTACCAATATGCTTTTGATATGAATTGTGAAAATTGCTCGGGTGAAGTGGTGCCGAAAGTCCCTTAAGATGGGTGAAGTGGAGCCAAAAGTCCCTAAACCAAGGGTGAGGCCAATCTAAAAGTCCCAAAGCTCGGGTGAGGCTAGACCGAAAGTCCCTAGAGCCTAATCTTGGCATTGTTATGTTATTCATGGCATGAAACACATATGTTGTGTCATTGTGACTTGTTTGCATGCTTTGACTAGTTTATATATCTTGATTGCTTCTTGAATGAGTATGAGCTATTGAGATTCCCTGAATCTCACCCCCTTCCCTCTCCCATCTTAACATTCAGGTGGAGCTCAAGGAGAATCAAATACACCTCATGGAGCCTAGTGAGCATACTTAGAGAAATGTATAGTTCTTTTAGTTCTTTTGTTGTAAAAAAGGTGCCAAAATGACTATGCACCTATTATTTTTGAGTTGTAAATATGTGAGCACATATAAACATATGTATAGATGATGTATGAACTATGTAAAGAGCCAAAGTAATGAGAATGTAGAATTTGGCCCTTTTGTGGCTTATATGAAATGATGCATTTTGTCCCGTAGCATAGTGAGTTTGAGTTGTGTATTGTTTTGGACCACTTAAGGAATTCATATATGCTATGTTTGTACTTTTAAACTTGCCCAAAAGATGCTAGAGCATGTAGGAGGCCATTTGGACCCACTTTGAACCATTTTGGATGCCAAAACTGCCAATTTTGTGAGCTCCATCAAAGTATGACCGGATGAGCTCTTCTTGATATGAAATTTGGCATGCCTCTAGAGCCTATTGAGAGCTTCTTGAGAAGCTAAAGTGGGTAATATTTGGAGGTCGAGGGAATATTTGGCGAATTGTTGAAGTTGGGAAATTTTAATAGTTTGGTCATGGTACTGTGCAATAAGTCCGAAAATGAATCCATGTCATTCATGGACCAAATGGTGTCCAATTGTCATGAACTTTTATGAGCATAAACTAGATATCCACAGTGACCTATAACAACTAGAAGCACCTCAATTGGAGGTCTGTAGAGAGAGAAACGACTTGCTGAAGTTCTGTATCAATATCAGGGAAGCTTTCTGACCTTTGTTACTGTTCCATCGGTTTTCGAGGTCCAAGAGCTCCTGAACTAATATGGAATTATTTTTATCCTCTATTTAACATCTGTAGATTTCCAGATTGGTATAGTTTTCCCAGATTAAATTTTTGTGGAATTAATTACGAATTTTCAAAATTCATGACAGTAAACTGCACCAGTATCAGGGACAGCCGGACCTCTGTGTCTTTTTCGATGTCAAAGGTGGTCCAAAGTTTGATATTGTGGTTGGGAGTGATTTTTATGTGAATTTAACATCCCAAGATTTCCAGAGAGCTATGATTTGCTTGATTTCCATTTTTTTAGAATTAGGTATGATTTTCCAAAGTTAGAGCCAAAATCTGACTTATGGGCTCATTTGAGAAAATTGCATTTTTCTTGATTTTGGCTTCATATCCGTGGTTTATGAGTTGTTTGAGATTATGTACAAGTTGTATAAATGGTGTTAGAGGAGAGAATGTGAATGATGGGTTCACGGGACCCACGGGGCATAATATGACCGGTTAAACCCCAAGTTAAAGTAATAAAATACCACGATTTTGGTCATTTTCTTTGGAAATCATATGGAATCAAGCCTAAAGGAAGATGAATTGGAGTTAAGATATTATGGTGTTACAGGACACCCTAGAAATGCATATAACCCAAAATGACACCATGGCCAAAAATCTACACTAACTTTAAAAATTCATAATTCAAGCTATACAATTCTGTTTCATGCAAATTAGGTTTCTATGGAAAGATTAGGATGTGAAATAAATGCTCTAAGAATTTTGAGCAAAATTGAGTTCATTTAGCCCATGAAATGTAATGGAACATTAACCTGGTTCAATAAAGAAGGCAACGATACATAAAATACAAAAAATATGACAAACAATAATTATTCAACTTCATCATTAGACCTTGGAGATTGGCAGACTCAATATCCAAATCATGTTGCACTAGCATTGGTAGACTCAATACCTAAATCATGTTGCATTGGCATGACTTAGTAGGCTCATCCTTACTTTCTTTATTGAAGCTTCCCCCAGTGGGTACCCAAGGAAAGTCATATAAAAATATTACAATAATATGTCATCCAAGTCATCATTTGATCAAGACATAATAGGTATATTTGGAAAAGAATTGCCTCATACAACTCTATGCATAATTAAATAATTTCGATAGCATAACAGCATATTGGAGTTCGAAAAAATTATATTGAATTACTTAAAAATTATATTTTCACTTTTCTAAGTGCAAATTTGTCTTGGGGCCCATTTGGTGTCCAAAATAGTTCATAAGTCAAGGTCCTACGTCAAGGTATAGAATAGGGTCCAGTATATAAAAGGCTTGCTTAAGTATATAGGAGGCTTAATAAAGCCCAATAAGGCCAAATAGGTCCAAAATATCAAATGGCCCTCATCGGTCCTAATTAGTATGTTAGGCATTTTTAAATATCTTTCTCAATTAAAATTGGACATTCAATATAACATCAGTTATCTAGTGGCCAACTCTGGCACAGACAGGGCTTATCCCCTAAATAAGGCAACTTTGCCATAATATATATGTATATAAGCCAGTCCTTTACCAAACAATCCAAACAATCCATATTCATGAAATCAAATAGTAAATAGCATATTAGCCATATTAGGAAATCA
Source organism: Erythrophleum ivorense (assembly GCA_026724425.1). NCBI lineage: Eukaryota > Viridiplantae > Streptophyta > Magnoliopsida > Fabales > Fabaceae > Erythrophleum > Erythrophleum ivorense. The sequence goes on along the minus strand of JAIUCV010001575.1, from coordinate 20,235 downwards.
GACATCAAGCAGCAAATTACCAGAACAAATATTCACCGTATATGCCAATATTGACATAATACTTCATAAATTTCTAACCATCACAAATAGGCTCCAAAATTTACGAAATAAATATCAATATAATCTAGACAACTTATAGAACATATTAGACCACATAAATGATCTAAAACACATTAAATAAGATGAGTAAAAATTTAAGAAGCTTTCGATCAACACTTTTTCTCAAAAAGTTAACTTTTTATATAAGTATCCATAATTCACCAAAATTTTACCATAGGTCTTATTTTTAGTGTAAATTAACCTAATTTAATTAGATTTTGGAAAATTCTTCCTTAAGTGTCTCTAATGAGCTTGGCCGAACCTAGGTGCTAAAGAGTGTGTGTGAGTTTACTTCATTTTCATGCCACCAAATTGTCATACATACATATTCAAGGGAGATGAACAAAAGCCCTAAAACAATTTCTAGAAAGTTCATGTATTTTCTATACTTCAATTAAAATGAACTTCAAGGGTTTCTTACCAAAATCTTCATGAAAATCACGATTATATTAATCTGTCTTTTCCTTAAGCTTTCTCCCATTATTCCCCCATTTATTTCTCTTCAATTTCTTCCATAGCTTCTTGAAATACAAGTTCCATAGTTTGTAGAAAAATTGTCAAGATTAGGAATTTTCTTGAATCACATGAATCCATAAGCTATATATATGAATTCTCCATCTTTTCTTAGCTTGGATTCATGAAAATAACAAAATTCCTCTCTTACTCTTGCCATGGCCGAAACATGAAGAAGCAAAGAAGAGAAGATTCATGAAAGAAAATAGAAGAAAAAATAAAAAGAAGAGAGTTTATCTATGTTACCTTGAATTTACATTGTTTCATTTCTCCCAGTGGCTTTTCCTTTCTTCTTTATCCTTCTTCCTTATTCTTCTTTGGTTGTGGCTCTCTTCCCTCCTTTCTCTCTTGGTATGGCCAAATAGAGTGTGTGTGTTTTGTGTGTATGTGTATGTAGCATGAATGTGTGTATGTGTGTGTGTGTGTGTGTGTGTTTTATAAATGTGTTGATTATAATGGATGGCTAAGATTTGTTATGATTCTATAATGCTTAATCTATGCCTTCAGATTCATTAGATGGTCAAGATTTAATCTTGATTTTAGAGATTTCATATGGGCCTTTGGATTAGATCAAGGGTTGTGATTTGCTCTTAAAAAATAGAAAAATATAAGACATTGAATTGTACAATAGTTGAGATTGCATCACATTTTATGGATGAATATTAGCTGTTGGATTTTAACCGTAGTTAAATTTTAATCATGGTTCATAATTTGTGAAGATAAGTTTGCATTTATTACTACTTGAGTCACTGACTATGTCATCCTTTCGTCAACAGTGACATTAGTAATAACTTTTTCGTAAAATGTAAGATTTATCAAGATTTATTGACATAAGCCTATGTCATCGCTTCATAGTTCATGCAATCTCTATAAATTTCCCACACATGGTCCCACATCACCATTCTTCCTTGCTTATGGTGCCACATCAACACTTCCCTGGTCAGAATCTAAAAAAATGCCACTGTTCTACTGATGTATCCATTCATAGGTTCTTTGCAATATTTTATTTAACTAGTATTCTTTGGGCTCTCTGCTATATTTCAATATTATTTGGGCCTACGTGGGTCCCACTTAAATTTTTTAGTCATATATTTTATTATTATTTATTTTCTAATATTTTATTATTTTAATATCTAAATGACATTTTGCCCCTAGTAAAAACGTAACAGACAAGCACATCTATTTGTTTTTTTGCTTATATCTTCATTTTGACTTTGTATTTTTAGGTTCCATCTCCACCATTTGATAGATCTTTTTGCATAAAATTTTCTGAAGCAGTTATCTTAAGCTTGAGGGTTTTGTTCATCTCCGTATGGGCTTTTGATCATTTTCTAGTCTTAATGTTTTCAAAATTTTACGAAACAAATTTTATAATTTTTTGTATTTTATTTCCTAATTGTAGATATACATATATATATATATATATATATATCATGCCAGTTCCTAATTGTTTAGTTCTCTAAAAAATTTATTAAAGCCTGTCCATGTGGCAAAAGATGATTTTGCCCTTAGACTCCCTTAAATCTCAAAAAATTCTATAGGTCCTATTTATTTCATACTTCTCATATACGAAGCTATTTCATTCAAATTCATCTTATTAAGGCTTAATAAATTTATTACATAAAATACTAAATAATTAGAAAATCATAATTTTTAAAGGATATTATAGAAGCACTTGTAAAACTTACACTTTTGCTAAGTAACTTTTGCTATAAATAAGAGCTATGTTCTACTCCTTATCTTCAAAAAGAGATTTCATTTATGGAAGATAAGGAATTCTTTTTAAAAGAGTCAATCATTTTGGTCAAAACTTCCTTTATCCTTTCTACACAATTAGCCCAGGATGAACCCAAAAGTTGATTAACTATCTCCCACTTTCTTTGAAAATTCACCAATAGTGATTAATCCCATATTACAAAAACATTGTAGGTTTACTTAGGGAGAAAAAAGCCTATAATGAATCCTATTGAAGTTTAAGCAACTAACTTTAAACTTGGTAATCAAGTAAGTATTTCATTTAATTCTAATTTAGATATGCCTATAACCTTACAAGAAGGAGTCATGTAGTGTACAAAGTACCCTTTGTCCAATTTTGACAAAAGCTTTTCACTCATGCAAACAATGTGTCCACTCTACAAAGTTTATCTATGGCATTTAGCAAAGCAAGATGGAGAGGGCTATGAAAGATAAGATGAAGTCCTTGGAGAAAAGAAAAACATGGCAACTTATGGATTTACTAAGCAGAAAGAAACCAATAGGATGTAAGTAGGTGTTTACTAATAATATATTTATATTGGTCTATTGGGAGATACAAAGCAAGATTAGTTGCTAAAGGATATACACATATTAATAAATGTTTGCTTCAGTTCACAAAAATGAATACTATAAGAGTATTACTATCCTTAGTAGCTAATTATAATTAGCCTCTGCAATAATATGTTGTAGAGAATGCCTTTCCACATGGAGACCTTAAGGAAGAAATTTACAAGGAGGCTCCACCTAGGTTTGGCATGAACTTAAAGAAAAATTAAGTATATAAGTAGAAAAAGGCATTGTATAGGTTCAAGCAATATCCCTAGGATTGGTTTGGAAGATTTACTAAAGCTATGTTGAAAGGGGCTTGTAGACAAAATCAAAGTGACCATATAGTATTTATCAAACATTCTACTACAAGGCGAGTAATAGTAGTATTAGTTTATGTTGACATTGTTGTAATTGGAAATGACTCAAATGAAGAGGGGAGCTTTGGAAGTATCTTGCAATAGAATTTTATATTAAAGACTCTAGGAAGTTAAAATATTTCTTAGGAATTGAAATTGTTAAGCCTAAAGAAGATATTTATATCTCTTAACAAAAGTATAAAGTTAATTTACTTGAATTAATTGACTACAAACCATCTGAGACACCTATTGAGCTAAACCATAAATTTTGAGTAGTACTAAAGAAGACTCAATAGGTAAAGACATGTACCAAAATTGATTAGAAAACTAATACTTTAGCATATGATTAGCTTGATAATGCTTGTAACATTTCGTATTTTCTAATTGGATCTAGACCTCCTAGTAAGTTAGAGAGACATGAGAAAGAGAGTAGAAGACCAAGTAAGAAGAGAAAACAGAGAGCAAAGCAGAAAAAAGAATGAGTTTTAAAGGCATTTAAACAGAGAAATGGCGAAAAAGTGAGAAAAAAGGATTTTAATAAAAAAAATTAAATAAAGCAAGCTAATGTTATTTTCCACTATATACAAGTTAAATAAGCTATAAAGAATGTCTAAAAAGCATAAAACAAGTCAAAACTGCAATATCCTATGATTTGGAAATCCAAATCATCCCTAAAGAGTGGAATGAATGACTTATAAGGGGTTATGGGCCTAACAAAGGCCAATATGAACTACGATGGACCGAAATCAAAATTTGAATCGATTGATTAATGAATGAGGATGATGAAATAAATTTGATCGAGGCTAATTGAGATTTGAATGTTAATTGGAACATTTAAAAATGTGGGTTAAAGTCTCAGGATAGCCTAGAATCAGAGTCAAAACAACTAAACGGGAAGATATAAGGGCTAGTGGCAAAACTGTAATTTTGGACAAGTTTTAAAAAATTCAAAGGAGAGATCTTTAAATGAAAAAATTAAGTTTCCCAAGGTTATTAGAGGGCCCAAAAATTATGGGAACCATCATAATGGAAAAAACCCTCCCTGTGTGCATTTTCGACAAAAAGTTGATCAAAAGTTTGATCGAAGGGTTCGGTAAGGTTTTAAATCCAATTTGGATGGAACTGAAGGTATTTTATAAATTTGAGGACTTAATTTTTATGATGGAAAAGACAGTTCTTGAAAAAGAGTTAAAACGAGCCCAAACAGAGAAGTCAAAGTTTGGGGACATAGTTGGAATTTTGGAAATTGTAGTAAATGACTCCCTACCTTCTTAAAAACGTCCTAGATCTGTCTCCTCTCCAAACTAACTTACCTTCATCCAAAAATAGAGGAGAGAGCTGGAGAAAGAGGTGCACAAGGAGGGCTAAGAGAGAAGGGAGAAAGAAGCTAAGAAAGGTGAGAAAACTTTAAGATTTCCATCATCTTTCTCCTTGAAACCTTGTTCTCTCCTCCTTGCTTCATCTTTCTATGGTTTTGGATGTCCATATGGTTCCTTTTTGGCCTTGAACTAGAGGGGAAAAGGTAGAGATTCAAAAAGGAGACCAAAGTAAGGAGAAGACCTCTTGAAATAAGCTTGATTCAAGGTAATTTCCTTCCATATGGTTGCTTCTTCTTCCTTTTCTTCTTCTTAATTGTTTCGTCCAACCTAAGAGCTAGGGAGAGTGGGAAGTTTTTGACTTAGAGCAAGCATGAAACCATTGATTTAGGCTATGGGAACTTGGAATATGCAAAGAAAGTGAAAGGAAAGATAATGGAAATTAAGATAGGAAAGTGTGGAGTTCTTGAACACCTTTCAAAAATAGATTTGATACATGAATTTTCTTGCATGTGTGAGTATTTGTTTGATTTCCTAAGACCCTAGAAAGCTTCCCAAGTGCCTTTTCCATCAAGGAAAAATTTGAAACCCCATGAACCCCAAATGCCCCCATTGTCTCCACCTAGAACTCTTAGGAAGGCTAAAGAGTGTTTTAATTAGTTCCAAGCTTGGTTTAGGACTTTATATGATGGAAAAAGGTAGGAGAAAACCTTGGAAAAAATTTAGAAGCCATAGATTGGGAGATGAGATAATGGTTTCCATAATGTAGTTTTATGAAGCAACATGTATCTAGGCTTTTGAAAATGAGTGTTTGATGGCTCTAAGGACTTTAAATGAAGTCAAAAGGCCTAGATATAGGAAGAGAAGGGAACCAAGAACTTGAATTACGATAGTTGCTTCATTAGGCCATTAATGGAGCTATTATGTAACCAATGGGCAAAGTGTGCTTCTTAAATGTATGTTTAATGCTTTAGCTTGTTCCAAAGGAGTAATGGAATGTTATTTGTTATGTCTAGGTCAAATATAACAAGCTCCATCTATTTGTGAGTATGAAATTGAAAAAGGAAAGAAATAACTAAGAAGGAAACTTGTGTGGAATTGCCAAGGTAGCTTTCCATCCCTTTCTTGTGTGCAACATGTTGTATGAATGTCATTTGATGTATATGTGTGTTTGAATCTTATGGAACTCCATATGCTATTATTTGACTTCTATGGTACCATTATGTCTCTTGAGTGGCATTTGATTGTGAAATTGTGCTCTATGGGTGAGGTTGTGCTAAAAGTCCCTTTTCATGGGTGAGGTGAAGCCAAAAGTTCTTAGAAATGGGTTAGACCAGGCCAAAAGTCTCTTGGATGAGTGAGGCTGAGTCAAAAGTCCCTATAGCAAGGGTGAGGCTAATCCAAAAGTCCTTAAAATAGGATGAGACTAGATCAAAAGTCCCTTAAGCATCCTTTTTAGCTTTGATGTGTTGTTATGGCATGAAAATTATGAATGAAATACCTCTTGAAAGTTCTTGTGACATGCTTATATCTTGTGACATGATTACATGCCTTGGTTGCTTGTTTGAAAGGATGCATGAGCTATTAAGATTCCATGAATCTCATCCCATTCCCTCTCCCAATTCAATATGCCTAGGTGGAGTTCAAGAAGGCCAACGTAGAAGCCAAGGAGCTTAAGTAACCACACTTTGCCATTGATATAGGTTTTATAAAGAATTGTCAAAGTTTGTATGTACATATGATTACTAAGATGTAAATGCTTGAGCAAGTGTAAAAGCATATATATGTAGTGTATGTACTAGATTTGGAATCAAATCAATGAGATAAGGAATTTTAGATACTTGATAGCTTACTTGTAAGTGTATATTCTTGCCTGTAACATAGTGAGTTTGAGATATATGATGGTTTAGACCACTTGAGTAGTTCTTATAGGATGTATTTATGCTTTCAAACTTACTCAAGAAATGCTAAAACATGTACAAAGCCATATGGACCACTTTTGACCTCTTTGTAGTTTTAAAATGACCATATTCCAAAGCTATATCAAGATTTGAAAAAATGACCTCTTTTTGGTCTAAAACTTGGGGTGAATGTAGGTCTTGTTAAAAGCTTTTTGAAAAGCTAAAGTACATATTATTCAGAGTTCTATGGAATATTTGGTAAATTTCCAAAATGGAAAAATTTTGATGGTTTTGGTACTATTACTGTACAATTGGTTTGAATTTTCACCTCTATCATTTATAGGTCAAATGATGTCCAATGGCTATAACATTTTATAGGTATAAAATAAGCATTCACAGTGATCTAAACCAACTAGAATCACCTCAATTGGATGTCTGTAGAGGAAGATATGAATTTTTGAAATTTCATATTAGTGACAGTAATGTAGACTGACCTGGGTTGTTGTTCTATCAATGTTTAAGGTCTAAATGCATCTAAACTAGTCTAAGGTTATTTTTTTCCTCTAATTAACATCTATAACTTTCCAAATTGGTATAGTTTATCCAAATTGGATTTGTTTGGATTTAGTTATGCATTTTTGAATTTCATATCAATAAGTTGTATTAGAAATGCTGGACAGTCTGACCTTTGCCACTTTTCTATTGTCAAACATGGTCCAAATGATGTTTTTGTAGCTTGGAAATATTTCTAATATAAATTTAACATCTAAAGCTTTCTAGAAAGATATAGGTTGCTTAATTTTAATTTTTCTAGAATTAGTTATAATTTTCCAAAGTTGCTAGCAGAATACTACCTTGGAACTTGAGTGTAAAAGTGACATTTTCTGGTCTTTGGATTCCAATCCATGGGAAATTGTTCTTGATCCATGTTGTAAGCCTCAAATTGAGTTGTTTCTAATATGTTTAAGTATGCCATGGATGGAAATAAATTGAGGAAGGTTTAAATAGGATATATGGGTAAGATGTAATGAATTTGCCCTTTGAAAGTGATTAATTTCCTCACTAAAAGCATGGAGATCCTTGATAGGGAATGTTTTGTGCTCCATGTGGTAATGTTTCTATTTAAACACATATTCTACAATTGATTTGGCATTAAATCAAAGGAATTTTAAGGTTAAGACTATATCTTGTAAACAAAATCCGAGATCTTGTATTTTACATTGAGAAATTTGAGACCTCATCGACAAGGTCATCAGCCAGAGTACAAGATCTTCTCTTTAGTATATAAAGGCTTATAATTGTTGATGGTGTGACAAAAACACTAACAGTATGAAAACAAAGAAATCCAATACTGCAGTGCAATTTTGAGTTGTTTTATGTCATTTTAAGCTTCTATAGCCCAAGAAAGTTGCCCTAAGGGTTTTAAGGCCTTCTAAATAAGAATATGGAGTCCAAATCTGCATAAGAAAGTGAGTTAGAATGTAGAAATTTTAAAGGCCAAAGAAGTAGGGGCAAAATGGACATAAAAGTCAACATGTAAAGCTATTTTTTTATTAATTCTTTATATGGTTTTCGTTCTGCCCAGATTTCTAGTGCCTCAAGCTCATTTTCAATAGCTCCAAGTTTAATAATGGCATCTATGGTAAAGAAAAGACAGAGAAGGGACAAAAAAAGCTAAACGGGTAAGTTTTCCTACTTTTTTCACATAGCTCCAATTATGAAAATGTTCTTCTCTTCAAGAGCTTGAATTTGATGGTTGTAAATTCTATATCAAAGGTGTTTAAGCTACCATTAAAGGGGAGGAAAGTGCTCTTTTCAAAAAATTAATCGGTGGAAAACATAGAGCACTGAACGAGCTTCAAAATAAGGTATACCACATGTAGAGAGAGAAAATCTCTCTCTATATATCCTTTTGCATGTATTTAATCATATGGAGCATGTAGAATTCATTTAGGTTATAGAAATGAGAAGATATTGCCAAAGGGAGCAAGAAAACTCCATATAGCACTATATAAGTGTGGTTTCAGGTACCTTATAGGAAATAGCGATAGATGACCTTGTTTTTGAGTTCCAATGAATTTAGAGGTCTTCTAGAGAATTATAAAAATTAAGGGAAGCATCAATTCAAATTATAGAGGCTAATTGTGAAAGTCAAAATTTTTAGATACTTAAGAAAACGTAATTTGGATAAATGGCTATATTGGTGTTTGGCATTGTATTTGAGCATTCTAGTGAGCCTAATGGAAGCATAAAGAGTTATCTAGGATGTTGGAATAAGGTCTTGAGGTATAGAAGCAAGTTTAACAAAAATGGTCTAAAGTTACTAAATATGTCAAAATGGGAAATGACTAAATGAATAGTAAAATGCTAATTATGGGCTTAAAATAAGAATTTAGGGAGCTTGAGTTGCTTAGAAAAACTTGCCTAGGAATAACCCTATATCAAAGGCTAAGAAAGGGGCAAGTGAAAAAGATTAACTAGGCAAGCAAGTAAGAGAAGTTTCAAGCTCCATTTTAAGCGAAATGCAAAGTTATGAAGCCTAGAAAAATGGCCTTCAAAAGTAACATAATGTTGCATATAATCAGCTTATAATGGCTTTGGCATTGATATGAGTGTTGATATGATATTGTAGCAAGGCCATAGTGTAAGTGCCTAGATTGGAAAGGAAGAACTAGTACTTGTAGCATTAGGGATAAACTTCTATTAGGTAGCATTTTCCTCCTCTCTTTCATGCTTTTAACTACTTGAGTATTTTGGTTGCTTGTATGATATGTTTCCTTGATGTTTGAATGAGATATATGAGTTTTATGTGATTTTTATGAGTTCTGGCCTAGTAAACAAAGCTTTACCTAATGTTGGCTAAGAACCAGGGAATTGAGCACAGTAGTTCTTCCCTCTACTAAGTATCAAGGCCACTCAGGAAAGAGTTTAGTAAGCTTGGCTTGTCAAACCATCACCATGTATAAGCCCTTGTATACTAAAAAGAAGACCCTATACTCTAGCTGAAGACCTTGTCGACAAGGTCCTAAATTTCTCTATGTAAATTATTGACAAGATCTTGGATCTGGTCTACAAGATCTTATTCCAACCTTGGAAATCCTTTGAATTAATGACAAAACTATAATATGTATGTTTATTCAGAAACATTACCAAATAAGTCATGAAACACTTCTTACCAAAGATCACCATGTCTTTAATGAGGAAATGAGCTATTCTCAAGGGCCAAGATTATGGAATTTTGCTCATATGGTTCATTCAAATCAACCTCAGGTCATTTTCATCTATAACATATTATAGCAACTCAGATTCATCATAAAATCTATGGGGAAGTATGAATTTCAACTCTTTCCCTTGATTTTTCCACAACCAGTCTCGGGTTTCAGGGCCAAGTTTTAATAATCAACTTTGAAAATTCATAACTAATTGTAGAAAAATTGCAATCATACAAACTAAACCTTTTTGGAAAGCTCGAGATGTCAAATTTACACTAAAAATAATTTTCAACCACGAAAATATCATCTAGACCGTGTTTGACAATAGAAAAGATGAGAAGGTCGGATTGCCTAAAATTCTGATACAACCTACTGATATAAATTTTGAAAATTCATAATTAATTCTAAAAAAATCCAATCTAGGAAAATTATACCAATTTGGAAAGTATGGATGTTAACTAAAGGAGAAAAATAGTTTTAGATCAATCCGAGAGCATCTAGATGCCAAAAAGTGATGAAATAATAACATGGGTCTGACTATGTGCCTGGAACTAAATAAAACTTTCAAAAATTCATATCTCCCTCTTTAGATATCTAAATGAGGTGCTTCTAATTGGAACAAGTCACTAGGAAGGTTTAGTTCTTCTCTATAAAATTTCATAGCAATTGGACAACGTTTTCCTCATGAGTGACAGAGTTTCATTTTAGGCTATATAAACAATAACTCTAACAAAAACTAGAAAATTTTTCAATTTCAAAAATTTTCCAAAAATTCCACAAATCTCTAAATAATACCCTCTTTAATTTCCCAAAAATCTCTTAACAAGATCTAGATGCATGTCAAATCACAGACCAAGAAAAACTCATTTGGACAGAAAGTGATATAGCTCACCAATATGGTCAAGTTTGGCTCTCATAAGGTGTCAACTTTGTCCAAATGGCCTCCCTAATGGTTTAGCACCTCTTGAGCAAGTTTAAAAATGCAAATACAACTTATAGGCATTGTCCAAATGGTCCTAAATATCATGCATCTCAATTTGGTTGTCCAAAATCCATTATTACATTAGTAATCATGAGCCATCAAGAAGCTAATTTCCACATTTCTATTGATTTAGTGCCACAAAAGGTCTACATAATATCCATACATCATTTTACATTTGCTCAAGGTCTTACGTCACAAAAATAATATGTACAAGCTCACTTTAACATTCAATTATAAGTAAAATTACAAAATAATCAAAGTATAGCTTCTCAAGTCCCTTGGCTTGCATTCTTGGGTTTTTGAATACCACCTAAACATTATCAAATGGAAGAGGGAAGGGACTAAGATTTTTAAAATCTCAATAGCTCACACACCCATTCACACACACATTCGAGGCATACATACATCAAAGGCCACAATTTCATGCTACTATTTCACATCAAAGTCAAGAATGGGCTCTAAGGACTTTTGGTTTGCCTCACTCCATTTCCAAGACTTTTGGATTTGCCTCACTCTTGGCTTAGGGACTTTTGACTTAGCCTCACCCATCCAAGGGACTTTTGGCCTACTCTCACCCATGCCATAAGACTTTTGGCATTTCCTTACCCACATTAAGGGACATTTAGCATCACCTCACCCTTATGAGCCATTTCCACAATCCACAACATTCAAGACAACACATTGGTACCAGTGCAATCTCAAGACATCAAATGACATCTCAAATCGTACAAGCATGCACAAGCACACAAAGACATACATACATAGAAGAATGCAAGGAGAATAAGGCGAAGAGCTACCTTTAACTTAATGCAAGCTTTACTTAGTTTGTTCCTTCCCTTTCTTGGTTACAAAAGAGCACCTAGGTAGAGTAAGGTTCTCTTGACCTAAACACCATGAACAATGCACAATTACACACTTAAAGTAAGCTAAGGTACCAATTTCATTCTTAAACACACACTTGGTTCTACAAGTGGCATACTAGTCTTATAAATGGCCCATTGAAGCAACTCTCATCATTCAAGCTCTAGGCTCCATTCTCTTTTAATTTTTAGGTCTCTTGGCCTCATTCAAGGTTCTTGGAGCCCTCAAACATTCATTCACACAAGCTAAAAACTAAGTTGCTTTATAAAGCACCATTATAGACACCATTATTTCATCTCTCAATTTATGGCTCCTAATTTTTTTCCAATGGTTCCTCCCATCTTCTAACATCATATAAAGTTCCAAATCAAGGTTAGAGCAAATTAAAACACTCCCTAGCTACTTGTGCTAGCCTAGTTCGAGACATAGGGGAGGAAGAGAGCCCATGAAATTCTTGACTTTTTCCTATATGGTCGAGTCACTTGGGAAGGTTTCTAAGAGTCTTAGGAGCTTAAGGGAACACTTAAATAGCCAAGGAAACACTCACACAAAATCATGTTTTATGGTTCCCTCAAAAACACCACACTTTCCTATCTTAGCTTTCATTAGTTTTTCTTGTAATTCCTTGCCATATTCCTCTTCCTCATGGTCTAAAACCCTAGTTTCTCTCTTAGTATTAGATAAAAAATTCTCCCCTCCTTTGGTTCTATTCTTGGTCGAGAATGACACAAGGAAGAGGAAGGAGAAAGAACAACTAAAGACTAGAATCTACCTTAGTTTCTTAGCTTCCTTGATGTGCTCTTTTCTATGCTTGACTCCTCCAAATTTTTAAAACTTCCCCCTTTGTTCTAGCCTCAAAATAGAACCAATTCATTCAATATAACCGTAGAAGGAAAGCATGGAAGGAGGGGAGCAACATTGGAAAAGAAAGGAGTATGAAATTCCATGAATTTACCTGCCTTTCTTGCCTTGGTTTCTTCTCTCTTTCCTCTTCTCTTGTGTGCCTCACACCCTTGAGTTTTTTCTGGTTTTTGGGTAAAACAGAATCATGGAGAAGAAACGTGAGCTTTAAAAGGAGTTCAAGAAGCTTTTTTCCTTAAAATATTCTAATTTTGTCCTTCCGTAATGGCAATTTCATTTCAATCTCATTTTAACTCCGTTTTTAGAACCGCATTTTTTATTATAAAATTTAGGTTCCAATTTAATAAAATGCCTTTGGAATCACTCAAATCAAAGCTAAAACTTTTTTGAATGAATCTGTCAAAGTTCAAACTCACTGCCATTAGAAAATGTATACTGGAGGGGCTTTATCAATTCCGAGGCTTCTCATGGTTTTTGGGGCCTCTGAGAACCCAGGGCAACTCAAAATTTTGTTTAAAAAGCCCTCTTATGTGTTTTCCTAAAAATTGTATTTATTTACAAAAATGGCATTACGTTCTATCCTAGCTCCATTTTATAGAAATTACGTTCGTTACATGGCTGAATTATATCTTTATGCTTGCACATTCTCATATGTTTAGAAAGCTTAGATACTAGAAAAAGCTGCATTCATGCATACTTGCATACCTATATTATTAAGTGGTTATTTCGTGGTAGAGTAAGATTATGCTACTAAGATTCTCCCCAAAATCTCACTCCTGTATCCATTAACCCCTTTGCTAAGTGAAAATAGCCAAGTAGATTGAGGAAAAGCTATAGCTCCATGAAGACTTGTTACACCATACTTTATTAGACTCCATATTCCCATATTCAAGGTGACTTTCATGTGCAAACAAAGAAAAACCATGAAAAGAGAATAAAATAATGCCATTTCCTTATGTTATGTCAGGGTTAAAAATTCAAATTTTGATCCATGGACCTTGGGAACTCACCAATAATATTCTCTATTTATTTTCTATCTAAACAAGTCACAAAACATCCTAAAACATTCCATAAACCATGGATTAGAAGCCAAAAAACAAGAATTTCACGTTTTAGTCTTGGGTCAAAATCTTAGTTTTCTACTAGAAATTTTAGAAAATTATAACTAAATCTAGAAAACTGAAATCAAGCAAACCATATCTTTCTAAAAAGCTCTAGATGTTAAATTTATACTACAAATAATTCCAAGCCACAAAAACCTCATATGGACTATACTTGATAATAGAAAAGTGGCGAAGGTCAGAATGTCTAGCATTTCGGATACAAGTTATTGATATAAATTTCAAAAATTCATAATTAATTCCACAAAACTCCAATCTAGGCAAACTATACCAATTTAGAAAGCTACAGATGTTAACTAGAGTGAAAAAATGAGTTCAGATAGTTTAGATGTGTTGAGACCTTGAAAATGGATAGAATAGTAACCAAGGTCGGTCTGCACTACTGTCACTGAGCTAAAACTTCAAAAATTCATATCTCCCTCTATAGATATCCAATTGGGGTGGTTGTTATAGGTCACTATGAATGTCTAGTTTATACTTATAAAATTTTATAGCCATTGGACATCGTTTAACCTATGAATAGCATATGTAAATTTTTGGACCAAATGCATAGTAATAGTACCGGAATCATGAAAATTTGCCAACTTGGGAAGTTCATAAAATATTCTCTAGTACTTCAAATATTATGTACTTTAGCTTCTTAAAAAAATCTAAACAAGACCTATATGTATGCCAAATTTTAGACCAAGAAGAACTCATTTGGACAGATTTTGCCATAGCCTACCATTTCAGTCACTTTTGCATCTCATAAGGCACCAATTTGGTCCAAATGGTCTTCCTTGGGTTCTAACACCTTTTGGGCAAGTTTGAAAGTATTATTACAACATATATGAACTGCTCAAGGGGCCCAAATCATTATATATCTCAATTTGGTCATTCCACACCCAATAATGCATAAGCATTTGCAAGCTATCATATAGCCAAATCTCACCTTTACATTGTTTTGACACCAAATATGGTTCATACATCGCATACACATGATTTTACATTTGCCTAAATATTTACATCTCAAAACATAGCATATACATGTCCCTTTTGACATCTAATTACAAGAAAAACTATATATTTACCAAAGTAAGGTCTCTCAAGCTCCTTGACTTGCATTTTTCCCTTCTTGGACACGACCTAGATATATTAAGATAAAAAATGGGATGGGTGAGATTCATGGAATCTCAATAGCTCATATACCCATTCAAACACACATTTAAGGCATGTTACATATCAAATGTACAAGTATGGAAGCTAATATAACTATAAAGTATGCAAAGTCACATTTCCATGCCACAAGGTCACAACAAAGTAAAAAATAAGCTCTAGGGAATTTTGAGTTAGCCTCACCCCATTTCAAGGACTTTTGAATTTGCCTCACCCTTGGCCTAGGGACTTTTGACTTGGCCTCACCTATCTATGAGACTTTTGGCCTTATCTCACCCATGCCTTGAGACTTTTGGCATCTCCTCACCTACATCAAGGGACTTTTGGCATCACCTCACCCTTATGAGCAATTTTCACAACCAATAACATTCAAGATAAGCATATTGGTACCAATGCAACATCATAACATCAAGTGGCATGTTCACAAGCACACAATGATATATACATAGCCAAGCATGTAAGGAGAATGAGGCGAAGAGCTACTTTGGTGAAAATCCAAGCTTTACTTTGATTGTTCCTTCCCTTTCTCAATTCCACAACCACAACTAGATAGTTCTTACCTTTCTTGGCCTAAACACAATCAACAACACTCAATTATACTCTTGAAGTAAGCCTAAATCTCAAACATTTATTAAAGGAGCATACTTTGTTCACCAGTTACATTATGGTTCCATTAATGCATAATTAAGCAACTATCATAATTCAAATGCTTGGCTCCATTCTCTTCCTATATCTAGGTCTCTTGACCTCATTTAAGGTCCTTAGAGCCATCACACGCTCACTTTCACAAGTCTAGATACATGTTACTTCATAAGGTTACATTATAGAAGCCATTGCCTTATCTCCCAATCTATGACTTCTAAATTTTTCATAAGGGTTCCTCCCTCCCACCTTCTACCTTCATATGAAGTCCCAAACCAAGGCTAGAATAAATTAAAATATTCCTTCACCTATTTATCCTAGCTTGGCCAAGCTTATAGAGGAGGAGAGAGCCCATGGGGTTTTTGATTTTCCTTGATGGGAGAGACACTTAGGAGATTTCCTCGAGATCTTAGAAGCTTAATTAAACACTCACACATGTAAGAAACTTCATATATTAAATCAATTTTCACATTACATTCAAAAGCTCTAAACTTTTCTAACTTGGAATTCATTGGTTTTTCTTGTAATTTCTTGGCATATTCCAAGTTGCCATGGCCTAAATCAATGATTTCTCAATGGTTCTTGAATAGAAACTTCTCCCCTTCATAAGTTTTGTATAGGGCTGAAACACCACCAGGGAGAGCAAGAAGGAAGAAGCAATAAAAAGGTAAAAGATTACCTTGAATTCAAGCTCTTTCCAAGAGGTTCTTCCCTTGCTCTATTCTTCTCCTTGAATTTCTAACTTTTCCCCTTTGGTTTAAGGCCAAAACAAAACCATTTAAACATCTTAAACCATAGAAAGAGGGCTTGACAGAAGAGGAATAAGGTTTCAAAAGGAAAAAGCATGAAAATCCTTAAGATTTCACCTTTTTCATTAATTTCTTCCTCCCTTTTTGGCTCTTCTTGTCTGTCTCTTTCTCCAACTCTCTCCTCTATTTTTGGACAAAGGAAATTTGATTAGAAGAAGTTGGAATTCTGGATGCCCAATATAAGAAGCTTCAAGACAAAATTTGTTCCAAAAAATGACGTTTACATCCTGCATACGTGGCATTTTCATTTTAGAACCATCTTCTCTATCATAAAATTTAGGTTTCCAATTGTATAAAATACCTTTGAAATTTCTCAATTTGGAGCTAAAACCTTCTCGAATGAATCAGTCAAAGTTTGGTCTCACCGCCATTAGAAAACATACAGTGGAGGGGCTTTAACTATCTCGAGACTTCTCATGGTTTTCAGGGCCTCTAAGAACCTGAAAAGCTCAAAATTTTCATTTAAAAAGCCCTCTTGTGAGTTTTTAAAAAAATACCCAAATTTACAAAAATGCCACTAGATTTTTGACAAATTTTTTGAACCATTTTGGCCCGTTTTTTAGACAACTCAAGAATCAAATCTTTATTTTTTATTATTTAAAATTTTATCTAAATTTTATTTAGCCTTAAATCACTCATCTCAGGAAACTCACTTTTCAAATTGACTCATTATAGTGTTTTTATAAAGTACCAGATGTTGCAAGACTTGTGTATTTGATGTTGTATTTCTATAGATATGTTGTCAAACTGTATTTTGAGACCAATGTGTATGTAATATAATCATGTATACATTTTGGGCCTAGATAGGAAAATTTATAGATGGATTAAAAAGTAGATGATTAATATTTAGTAATATGATTAATATTTAGTAATGTAAATGTTATATGATGCACTTGTAAGTATTTAATATCTTTAGTTATATGAGTAGTTAAAATCGAAGGGCTAGTTGATAATTGAGCCCTAAGGCCTCTAGAATTGAGTATATGAGATTTGTATTACATGCAGGTGATTTTTTTTTGGTAGAAGAGAGAGCCAAAGAGCCCAAGTAGCACTTGGTTTTTAGCCGTCATGCTGTCGAAATTTTGAGAAAAAGTTTTAGAGATTTTTCATTTTTTATAATATTTTAAATGCTTGAATTAGTAATTGTAGTTATTCTATTCTCTTAAACCTAATCCAAGAATTAATAATAAGGACTAAGGTAATAACAAAAGGCAAAAAGGTGTGACATTGCCTATGTAGTGAGTGTGGTAAATCAATATATGCATAATTCCAAAGGAGTTCATCTTTGTATAAACTTAGAATATGGCAATACTTGAAGGGAAATCTAGGGAAAATAATTCTTTTTAGAAAAGGCATAAGACAAACATATGGGTACTGCACTTTCTTGAAGGAAATTTTATTAACTTAGAGAAGTGGGAATCAAATGGTTATAGCAAGATAAGTGCAAAAGCTGAATTTTGGTCAATAGGACTAGGAATTTGAAAATTATTATATATGGATGAGAGTTATTCTATAATACTTGAAAATAAAAGGGAGACACCAATGAAATTATATTATGATAATAAGTCTACAATCAACATTGAACATAATCTAGTATAGCATGGTAAAACTAAACATACAAAAGTAAATAGACACTGTATAAAGGAGAAACTTTGAAAGTAAAGTTGTTTGCACTCCTTACATCCTTTCAAAAGGACAGCTAGTAAATATTTTAACTAAGGAATTGTCAATTTCAAATTTTTCGAAGATTGTAAAAAAGTTAGAGATGACAATTATCTATACACTATAAAAAAAACATGGGTTTAGCCATAATTTTGTAATGGCCTTAACCACAGTCAACCATGGTTAAGACCCTTGGCCACAGTTATACCATCTATGGTTAAATAGTTCATAGAGAAAGATTTAACCATGGTTTTCAATAACTATTGGCAAGACCATGGCTAAAATATGATTTAACCATGGTTTCAAGGAACCACAGCTAAACCTAATCTTAGCCATGGTTAGGTAAAATTGTAGCTAAGACTATCTTAGCCATGGTTTGATAACCATGGTTACACTTTGCCAAAGCCATTGTTACTATTACAGTGGCTATGGCAAGGTTTAACCACAATTATTGTAACCATAGCTATGACAATGCTTAGCCATAATTATTGTAATCGTAGCTATGGCACGGATTAGACACGATAATATAATTGTGGCTATGGCAAGAACTAGCCACAATTATATAACCATAGCTATGTTTATCTTAGCCACAGTTAAATTAAACCATGGCTAAGACAACCAGTGGCCAAAACCATCAACCATTAGTTGTGATAGCTAACTTTTTTTGTCACAAATTTGTAACAATAAATTTTAACTAATATATCTAGTAACTAATTTCTAATAGCAATTTTTAATAACATATCCTATAACAAGAACTAAGTTTCAATAACAACAACCATAATATCATTAAAATTAAAAATACATTGATGGTTTATTAACTTGCAAAGTAATGGAACTATAAAGTTTATCCAAATAATATGTCCACTTTGATAGGGAATGACTATCATTAGCTTGTTAATGTTTGTTGTCTTGATCACTTAATCTGTAACATTTAAAACAAAATATTATTCATCATTTCATTTCTATGGCTTCAACTATAATATAAATTTGGAAGATTACCCCTTGGGCTTATAAGGCTACAAGCTCTAGTGGCAATGTAACATGAAATGTTTGCAGTATGAAAGTCATAGTTGCTTCTATTTGTCATTGTCACTTAACAATTGTTGCATTTTTTGGCCTTTGCTTGTTATTGCTCATCTCTTTCAGCCATTTGTGCTTTAAGTTGAGTAACCTTGTTTTACAACTTTACATAAAAAGATCCATATGAACTCCCACGAGCTAAACATCTAAACACTTGGGATGGATAAACAAGAAATCCCATTCCTTAGACTTGATGCACAGTACTCTTTACTTCCCAAGGCTCAGGCCAATGAAACATCACTCAAAATTTCTTAAGAAAAGGAGTCCTCAACTTGAAACATTTTAATCCATTCTTGCAAAATTGAATAGAAGGCAATAAATTAGTTAAAAAATAAAGGCTTTTATCAAAATCAAAAGTCAATACCCATGTCATTCAAACATTTACACAGATAAGTTTAGCTTCATCATTGATGTAGGATCTATCATCATGAATATGAACTACAATCCATACGTCTCCCCATGACATTGGATCCTCACACTCAGCTTTTTACAAATTTGAAAAGATATGTGACGTATCTCAAATTGCATTTAAAATTCAAATGACTTGTTTACTAAAATGAACTTACCATCTTGGCTTTTTCTATGCAATGTTTTTTAAACTACTTTGTATATGGCATGGTTAACATCTTTCTATTTTATTTGTTTGTTCCTACAATTCTCTAATTATTAAGAAAAATACTAAATATGACTAGTACATTTTAAAATACTTATCATCCAAGAAATAGTACATCTTAAGAAATAAATTTGATTACTTGAACCTACAATGATAATTATATATGAATAAATATAAATTAAATATGAAATATATAATTAAATATAAAATAAATATTAATAAGTATACTATATTTAATTATATATTACAAATTAATAAAGTAGTGGATTGCATCGCCATATAGTGATGGAATAGTGGTAGGAAGTTGCCTTATTACTATTTTGTCGCTAAAGGATAATAAAAGAGGAAAAAAATAAATTTGTAATTAATAATAATTACAATTATAATTAATTAAATAATATTATTATAATAATTTCAATCATAATAAAATAATAATTTATATTTCAAATAATGACTTAAAATTACAATTTAATATTAAAATATTATAACAACGAATTTTTATTTTTATTGCAAGTTTAATTATTATTTATATTATTATTAAGAAGTTTATTTTACTTAATTCTTTTATATAAATATATTATTGTCATCTAAACTACAAATATAATTTTCCTTTTGTACACTATAGAATCATAATTTTTAATAAGTTCACATTTGATTCATATTGATTTTTTTGTTTTATTTTATTATAATCAATAAATTATGCAATGCAAGATTTGTAAAAAAATATAAAAAGAAAAGGTGAGTTGTA